>CM067520.1:6204047-6257792 GCA_034509495.1 Acestrorhynchus altus
TCACATGGTGAGGAGACCAGCATGAGAAGAAGAGTCCAGCTCATCTTAGCTCTAAATGGATCTGTGAGCATGTGATTTTTAGGGTGTGTCTGGGTGCATTATATATGTGTACTCACCATGGAAGTGGTGAGCATGCAGTGGTGTTGGGCTTGAAATTTACATATTTCACATTTCAGATTCAGTCTAATACAGAAAGAACACTAAAATGTGTTTCTGCAATGAAATATAAATTAAAAGCCCTCTGGAGTGTATTTTTAGGATGTGGAAACATCTAACTCATGAGTAGTTATTCATCAAATCTAGAGCTTTTATCAATTGGGACATAGTATGACACAATTGAATTGGCACCTAATGCCTAATGCCAGGTGTGGGGGTATAAATCCCCCCAGTATTGATCTGTGGAGCAGTGGAACTGTGTTCTCTGGAACGATGGTGCTCCATCCATTACTTTTGGGTTGAGTTTTGGGATGAGCTCATACAACATCCTGAGCTCATTAATGCTCTTGTGGCTAAATGCAGTCAAATCCTCACAGTTATGCGCTTTAAGATTTAAGATTTCAATGACAGATTATTTTAGAGAAAATATTTATTACATATAAAGCGTCTGATTTTTAACTAATCAGTGACAAGCAGTGCAAAAAGATTTTACATGCATTTCTGATGTTAAATGCAACATTTGTATATTACAATCATTTTATTTTACTGCTTTTTAGGAGTGTGGAACTATTTTACAGTGGAATGTAAAAGTGCAGTATCTGCTGGAAAAGAACATTCAGGTAAGAGGAGCTCTTCAGGATTGCTTAACTCAGAGCCTTGTTTTAAAAGTGACAAAGCAACAACAAACAACACATAGAGCAACAGTTAACTCAGTTCAGATCCACACTTTGAGACTAGTTACATGTCTGTATTCTGAACTTCATTTCTCAGAATCAGTTTAATCTACAGACATGATACACAACAAAACAATCTACAAGACATGCTCTTATCAAAATGTCTCATCATTGTGTGATGAATTCTCTGCGAGTAATCGAGCTCGGAAAACAGTGAAAATTCATTCATTTACAACTGAATTAAAACCTAGTTCAAATGCCAAAGAAGTCTTCCGGTGCATGTTTACTGGTCTGTCCACATGTACATGCTTGACCAGCAAGCAGACTCCAACTGATCAACAAGTGGCGGTGGGGCAAGAAATCTCACTGGCTCAGATATTGAGTTATAGAGCAAAATGAAACAGAAAGGGACTTGCTCTCTTTTTTTGGTCATTGTGTTTAAATTAAAGGTGCTCTTGAACATCCCTGTGGTATTGGCCACAGTATGACTGATTGAGTGTGTAGACAGGTGTCATTTATGCAGGTAACATGTTCAAGCAGATGCAAGTAATACAGGTAATGAGTGCAGAATAGGAGGCCTTTTTAAACACAAACAGATACATGAGAGCCAGAATTCTTGCTGGTTGGTAGGTGATCAATTATTCGTAACAATCATGCAATGTGATTTTTCTGGATTTTTATAAGATCCGATTGAAGTGTACCTACAATAAAAATTAAAGACATCTCCATTCTTTTTAAGTTTGAACTTAACAACTTAAAAAAATCAGCATCAAATACTTATTTTCCCTATAAGTATTCACAGCCCTTTGCTCAATACTTTGCTGAAGTACCTTTGGCAGTAATTACAGCCTCAAGTCTTTTTGAGTATTATTCTACAAGCTTGGCACATCTGTTTTTAGGAAGTTTCTCCCATTCTTCTTTGCAGATCTCAAGCTCCGATCAAGCTCCATCAGATTTGATGGGGAGCATTGGTGCACAGTCATATTAAGATATATCCAGAGATCGGGTTCTAGGCTGTGGCTGAGCCACTCAATGACATCCGCAGAGTTGCCCTGAAGTCACTCCTTTGTTATCTTGGCTGTGTGCTTAGGGTTGTTATCCTGTTGGAAGATAAACCTTCATCCCAGTCTGAGGGCCAGAATGCTCTTGGGAAGCTTATCAGTAAGATGTCTCTGACACATGTCTTTGCTGTCATTACACTTGCACACGTGTACAGTATCTACATTTTCTCTTTGTGTAACCCATTTTAAAAGTCCAAGGTCAGAGCACCACATGGTCATCCATGCTAGATCACTGGAGCAGAGAAGTTATGTGCTCAAATTTAGGTGCCAACATTGTCAGGTGAGCAGATGTGGGTATTGGACCAGCAACAGTAACCCAGTGCTCTAACCACTGAGACATAATTGTGAAAGCATCACATATACAGAACAAAAGAAATCCCAGAAAATTGTGAAATTGTTCCCAGGATGTTTACAACACAATGTATTGTGTGCAACACAAGCTCAGCAAAACACAGCTTTAATATACATTTTCTCATTGAATGGAATAACTTACAGTAAAGTGTGTGTGTGTGTGTGTGTGTGTGTGTGCATGCGTGCGTGCGTGCGTGTGTGTTTATATACAGCTGCTCCATCGGCTCCAGTCACTGTGGCTCTCGAGCACAGTAATAAACAGCAGAGTCCTCTGCTCTCAGACTCTTGGCCTCTAAGAACTGTGTGCTTGAGGGAACGTCCTCAGTCAGTATGAAGTGGTCTTTTAGGGAGTCAGCATATATAATATATTTTGAATCAGAGCTTCTTCCAGAGTTTACTCTCCCAATCCATTCCAGAGCTTCCCCTGGTTTCTGTCGTATCCAGTGCATGAAGTAATCTGTCATCTTAAAGCCACTTGTTTTACAGGAGATCTTCACAGTTTCTCCAGGTTTCTTCACCACAGCAGAGGACTGGTCAAGTCGGATGTCAGCACATGTAATATCTAGGGGAAAAATGACCCTTGAAATATAGTCTTGAATGTTTAAAATACTTTAAACTAAGAATGTAGTGAAAATTCTAACTTACCTTGGATTATCATGAGTATAAGAAGGCAGTACAGAGCCATCTTTATCTCCATAATTAAACTCTTGATGGTTGAAAATGTATTATTTCACTTCTGTGCTGTGAAGTCCTGTGTAGTGTGAATTGTATACACTTACTAATTTGCATAAACACTCCCCTGAACAATAGGATTTATTTTTGCATATATTTTTGGAAGGATGTGGTCACTGATCACATAACATAGATGTTCAGATAGAAAACTAATGAATGTCATTCAAAATGCCACAGCAAAAAGGCATTTTAGAATTGCCTGAATGATTACTAATACAGTGTGGTCTGATCACAATTAAACCAAACACTAGAATTAAAAAAAAAAAACTTGAGCTGAAATTAAGATATGTTGAGGATCAATTCTGCACCATTTCGTCCTGCAAATGCTCTTAGGACATTCATGAAGTAAATGTGCCCCACATCCTAATGAGGATTCTGACAGAGACCTCAGGAGCCATAAAGCAGAAGCAAATCTTTGAAGGTTTTGCCCTGCCATGTGCCCAATTAATGGACTTATATGTATGTCTATAATTTTGAATACTCCTAATAATTTCAGAGGTCCATGTACAATGTTTTGTATTTACTTGTTTAAACTTAAATCATAAAGTTTACATCATACTACTTTAATGTGTTCTGATATAGAATTAGACTAGACTGCGTTTGTCAGTGAAGGGCGCCCTCTACTGGAACAGAAATGAAATGAGTGATATTTTGACATATTTCTCAAAGTGGTATTTAGCTCTCCTGTTGAAAATACATATAGGATGTTACACCGGTCGGGCATAACATTAAAGCCCCTCACAGATCAAGTGAATAACATTAATTAAATGGGTACACTGTTTTTTGTTTGTGCCGGGGAGGTGAAATAAGGTATTTCATTCTATGATACGCCGGTGAAATTTATGACTAATTTGCACAGGTTAAGAAAACACTATAAACGACTGAAAATTGATAAGACTGGCCACTCGATTTGCACTGCCACCTCTTCTAAAGAATTTGTGTTTTGACTAAAGAAAGTAATGAAGTATAAAGTCATAAAGTAGTAGAGGATTATAATAAATCATATAACTCATTAGATAATGAAATGGTAATGATAATGAAAATGTAGAAAAATAAGTTCACTCAATGCAGACTGTATGAACCAGCCTGTACGAACCCACGTACACAGGCCTCAAAAGCTTATGGCCATTTCGAGCATTGCAGTGTCTGCAGTAGGTTTGAAAATTTGCCTCATCACCACTTCACTACTGAGTAATCGGCTAAACACTCCCCATTCCAAACAATATGAGGGAATATTTACATAGAATGCCAGGAGGCTTCACCTGAGCAGGACAGTAGCTCAGACTGATGCCATGAACATCTGAAATTAGGAAACAGGTCAAACACAGCTATCTTTAAACACTGCATTTTCATCTTAATTAAACACAACACCACTTAAAGATCTTGGCCCTAAATGTATTTGGATGCATGTGATTTTGTTAGTGTATGTCTAGGTTCATTATATATAGACTCTTTTTAGACAGTTTTTAAAACACATAATTAAAGAATTTTGGATCCACTTTGTTATTTCTAATAAAAAATATATTTCGATTTTAACAATGATATAATAAAAAAAAAACAGTGATGTGCTCATTGTTACAGAGTCATTACTGTAACACAGCTTGTGTAATTAAACATTTAACTGTTTTAACTCAGTTACAGAGATGTGTATCTCAATAGCTGTAACAGGAAAAACAAGCTCTTCATATCACACCCTCATCTTACACAGTTAAAAGTAGAAAATGGCTGTCCAAACTTTCCACCTATCACATATGATGCTCCCAACACCAGGAAGCTCAAGATAAGCACCATGCTTAGTACAATACATGTGAAACCAGCCACTGCCTCTTTTAGAACTGCCACCATTGCATCATTGTTGGACATCATTGCCGGGTCCCCAGCTCCAATACAACGGCTAACAGACAACTGTGCCAATCACAGTGTGCATGATGTGCAGAAAGAGAGGCATCTACCCCCCCAGAGAAAGCCTGGGTCTCTCATGCTGGCATGCAGCATGACCTGGGATTCAAAGCTGTGACCCTCAGGTCATAGTGCATTACAAAACTGAGACTATGTGTCCTAACTTCATAACATGACTGTAAATGCTGATTGGATGTACTGTACATGCAAGAATACAAATTTTACAAATAATAATATTGTATCCACTAGTGCATCAAGACAATTGGAAAATTGTTAAAAAGCTTATGTGTGATCACAATTTCATTCAGAAAGAAAACTGAAATTGACCAAGTTAATATTCATTACTTCATTTTTTTTTATGTTTAACGAGGGGTGCGTTTGCCAAAAGGTAAGTTGCTAAATACATTAGCTTACTTGGTTACAACCATGCAGTTGCGATGCAGGTGTTCCCAAAACCTTTGCTAGAACTTCGGAAGTGACTATGTTGGTAACTTACATACTCTGATCCACCTTTGACACAGGTGATTCGCGAAGTACTAGTTCTGACATTCACAACAGCTGTGATTAAATTGTGTAGTTGGAACTACAGCTCCAGAGCTCCAGAGCGTGGTTAGAAGCTTATTTCCTGGTGATTACGACGTCGATGACTGAGGACGTAGGTGTTAGACGGTCAGTCATTGGAATGTGTTGAATATATAAATTATATGTTAAAACTTTATTTAAATCTACTCACAGTGACAACAAAATAATTTTCCTTATATGTTCCAGCTTTGAAATCCAGGGTCAGTGCTCAGAATCAGTTATGCTATAGCAGTCCTGAAGCTTGCTCAAAGGCCCAACAGTGGCAGCTCAACCTTGTGATTAAGCCAGCTTCAGCTCATTTAGTTTTTACACAAACAGTGGTTATTCCTGTTGTTGCATCTTAATGTTCAAATGGATATTTTCTACATCTTAATGTACATGTATTTATAATTAAAATTTTAGGTACAAATATTTTATTGTGACAGCCCTGTAGGATAACATACAACAAACTCTTTTTTTTTTTTTGTTGTTGTTGTTGTTGTTGTTCCACTGTAGTCTAAAATTTATTAAGCTGATAATGTAGTAGTAACCTCTATGCATTAAGATTTGAAAGTGACATGGTCTGTCTAATTCTGACAAAAGTATAACAATTGCCAATATCATGACATTTAAATTGACATGAATTTTGAAACTCTGGGTATTTGTATGATAAATGCATTATTTTGTATCACTGTGAGTGTCTTGCACAGTAATACACAGCTGTGTCTTCAGTCTGCAGATTCTGTCCTTGTAATGTTATTGTGTTAGTTCCAGTGTCTCTGGAGATGCTGAACTTGTTTTTCAGTTTATCACTGTAAGCTGTGCCCCCACCACTCCAAATTACTCCAATCCACTCCAGAGCTTTTCCTGCAGGTTGTCGGATCCAAGCTGTACCATAGCCTGTAACTGAATATGAAACTTTACAGTTGATGTTCAGACTCTGACCTGGACGGACCATCATGGAACCAGGCTGGGTCAGTTCAAAACAGTGAACACCTGTGAATTAATAATACATTAAAATGTTAAAGGCAGACATTAAACATAAAAATATCAGTAAAATCTGTTGTTTAATGAGTTACTCACAGGAAGCAGCTGCCAGCAGGAGCAGTAGACGTGTAGAAAACATGGTTTGTGATGAAGTTGGATCTGAAGGATCTTCTCAGTTCTTCAGTGTGTAATAGAAAATGTCTCTTCTCTCCTAAATAGACAGCAATAGGGGATGGGTGGGTGGGGGTGTCATTTTGTATTTGCTTAAGCATTAACTTGTGGGATGCAAATATATAATGTGTGTAAAAAATGAGGAAGAGGACAGTAATTATAACAGTGTGCTTTAAGAATTCCTGTTCTGCTTGTTTTTAATAGTTAAAGCTTTTCATACATTCACTGACCAATAAAAAATAAAGTTAATAATAATAATAGTAATAATAATAATAAGAAGAAGAAGAAGAAGAAAAAAAAGAAGAAGAAGAAGAAGAAGTAAAATAATATACAGTCTTATACAAAGGTTAGGTGAAATGAAAAAAGGTTTGCTGATAATGAAAATCATTGAACAAACTGTATAAAAGCAACCTTTGTGTTTAAGACAGCTCCGATAATGAAAAACAGAAACACTCCAAACGTCCACAGTCGAGTATTTTCAAGGTGTGGAAATATCTCTCAGTAGAGGATGCAGCCTCTGACTCCTCAAAACTTGTATCATCTGTAAACAGCTCTGCAGTTCATCAGCAAAATATGAAAAAACAAAACTACTCCTTCCAAAGGAGGGCAAAAGTGAACACAAATCCACTCCTGCTTTTAAGGAGGGAAACTAGAGAGGCTCTCCTTTTCAAAGGAGGGAAAGTAGAGCTCTTTTTAAAGGATGGAAAATAAAGCAGCACTCCTTTTAAAGGAGGGAAGTCAAGCAGCATTTCTTTTTAAGGAGGGAAATACCATGAAATTACCAGCAGAGTTTTGGCATAGAAACACCAAGACACTGCACCAAGTGGGACAATCAGGGTGATTGTGGCCATGATTAGCAGATGGTCACCCTCTGGTGGCTGGGCGGCCATGGTGCGGGCGGCTCCTTACACTATTCTTCTTTGCAGAACATCTCAAGCACCATCAGATTTGGTGGGGAGCATTGGTGGTCTTATTTACATATTTCCAGAGATGTTCAATTGGGTCCAAGTCTGGGATCTGGCTGAGCAACTCAAGGACATTCACAGAGTTGTCCTGAAGCCATTCTGTCATGTCTGTCCCTTGTGAGCCCTGTCTTCCCTGTCAGTTTCCCCTATGTGCTCCTTAGCACATGGTTTGTGTTTGTTTTGGTTCTGTCTCCTCCCTTGCTCCGCCCATTCCCACCTGTGTCTCATTTGTAACCATGCCCCTTTGTAATCAGTAGTTTCAGGTGTGTCCAGTGTTTTGTATTTAAGAACCTTTGTTTCAGTGTGTCTTTGTCAGTCCTTTTGTTTCTGCTTCGTTCCTTTGTTATCTTGGACGTGGGGTTAGGGTTGTTATCCTGTTGGAAGGTAAACCTTCATCCCAGTCTAAGGTCTAGAGCATTCTGGAGCAGGTTATCATTGAAGACGTCTCATCTTTCCCTCAACCCTGACTAATCTCACAGTTCCTGCTGCACTACAACATTTCCATAGCCTGATGCTGCCACCACCATGTTTCAATAAGGAATAAGGAATAAATTTTAAGTGTTATGGCAAAGGTTGTGAATACATACGTATATGTCTTATTTTGGTAAGACATTGTGGGTAATCATTGTGGGTAATTTTCTAAAGAATTTTGTGGGAAAACATATACTTTATCCATTTAATCCAAGGCTGTAACATAAGAAAATGTACAAAAAGTGAAGTGCTGTGAATACTTTGCATGACTTACATGATAATCATTTTTGTTGTTGTTGTTGTTGTTGCTGTTGTTGTTTTGCACTATTTTATTATGAATGTATTACCATTATTTTTATATTATTATATCATATTATTATTATTATTATTATTATTATTATTGTTATTATTGTTATTATCATAAATATCCTTGTCGATTTAATCATTAAGTCAAAACACTCTGGTTGATCAATTTCCAACAGTTTTTCTTAGATATAAAGTGTTTTTTTATTCTTTATAAAAAGAAATAAATACAAACAAAATTTAGGCACATGCAATTTTTTGATCAAAACATGGTCAGATTCATACAAATCTATATTCTGTTGATATGTACATCTCTATTTATTTATTAACTTATTTTTATACACTATTAAAATTCCTCATGTGGTATCAAGCAGTATTGCCCTCAAGTAATCAGATAATTACTCAATGCTACATTTAGATTAGATTAGCAAAACCAAAATGTTTTTGCTTAAATTCAAGCTACAAAATATTTACAGCCATAATTTATATACTTTGTCCTGCAAAACTATTGACACATAAGTTCTATATGTGTGTACGTTATACAAATAAGCTCTCATGCTCATAAAAGTACTATATGAAATGCTTCTCAAGATAAAGTAACACTTATTATTCCTGTTGTTGCTAAATGTCCATTTAGTGCTAACCATCAACCAAAACGCATTCTGAGACTATGTTGGACCAGTGCCCAACTTATTAGACGTTTTATTATTAGTAGTAATTGTAATCTCATATCTATTAATGGTAATTATTTGCCCATAATCCCTACAAAATATATACAACAAAAGATTTGCCCTACAAGAAAGGAAAATACATAATATGTACATAAGTTTAGTTAGTTGTGTATCGTTAATGTCATTAAACTTGCACACATGTACAGTATCTACATTTCTACACACATCTACACTCTGTAACCCATCTTAAAAGTCCAAGGTCAGAGCACCACATGGTCATCCTTGCTAAACCACTGGAGCAGACACGGTTACGTTCTCAAGGTTAGGTGCCAACAGTGTCAAGTAAGCAGATGTGGGTATTGGACCAACAACAGTAACCCAGTGCTCTAAACACTGAGACATAATTGTGAAGGCATCACATCTAAAAAATTGTGAACTGCTTTCCAGGATGTTTACAACCCAACATGTTGTGTACAGCACAAATTCAGGAAAACACAGCTTTAATATATACGTTTTCTCCTTCAAAACGATCTGGTCACTGTTTTGCTGTGAGGGGATGTGCAGCACCAAGTTCTCACCACTCTTAGTTTATAATTATTTACTTGTTGTATTATTGTTATGGTTGGTAAGCTCACTAAGGTTGCAGATAGATGTGAAGGTGTGCGTAATGATCCTACACTTGAATATTATTGTATTTGAAGTTGTATCTGTGTGGTTACAGGTCATATGTCCTGAAACTAGGGGTGATGCCGGATCTTCAGAGGAGGCTGGGTATTTTGGAAAGTATGTTACTGCTGCTCAGTCTCAGCTTTAATTGTGTAGTTGAGTAGATAGTATGTAATGTCAGCACAGTCTCATCTTTAGTCATGCTGCTTCATCTGTATTGTCACAGTTGTGGCAGTTGTTCTTTACAGCCATGAAATTGATTAATTAATGTATCAACAGAAATGCTCCAAAATGAGTTTGCTCTGCCTCCCCTTACAAATGCATTGTTTTAATCATTTTCTAGAAAATCTTGCCTATATGTGGTTAAATCCTTCCACCATGTGATTATTTTTGTATTACAGAAAGTAACAGTAGCTCAAGCCCTGTACATTATTGGACATTAATTGTCTGTAAGTAATGTTTGTTTGTGTGTGTGTGTGTGTGTGTGTGTGTGTGTGTGTGTGTGTGTGTGTGTGTGTGTGTGTGTGTGTGAGTTTTTATACAGCTGCTCCATCAGCTCCAGTCACTGTGGCTGTCGAGCACAGTAATAAACAGCAGAGTCCTCTGCTCTCAGACTCTTGGCCTCTAAGAACTGTGTGCTTGAAGGAACGTCCTCAGTCAGTATGAAGTGGTCTTTTAAGGAGTCAGCATATACAATACCAGAGCTAGTGCCAGAGTTTACTCTCCCAATCCATTCCAGAGCTTCCCCTGGTTTCTGTCGTATCCAGTTAAAATAGTAGTCTGTCATCTTAAAGCCACTTGTTTTACAGGAGATCTTCACAGTTTCTCCAGGTTTCTTCACCACAGCAGATGACTGGTCAAGTCGGATCTCAGCACATGTGATATCTAGGAAATAATAAATGAACCATGAAAAATAGAAGGTTTAAAATACTTTCACCAAAGAATGTAGTTAAAACTGTGACGCACCTTGGGTTATCATGAGTATAAGAAGGCAGTACAGAACTATCTTTAGCCCCATAATTACACTCTTGATGATCGAACATTCACTTCTGTGCTGTGAAGTCCTGTGTAATGTGAGTTGTATACACTTATTAATTTGCATAAACACGACTCTGAACAATAGGATTTTTTATATTTTTGCATGAGTGAAGGATTTGCACAATGTTGAGGATGAATTGTGCATCATTTCATCCTGCAAATGCTCTTAGGACATTTATGAAGTGAATGTGCCACACATCCTAATGGGGATTCTGTCAGTATTTTCTCACTAATAGAGACCTCAGGAGCCGTAATACAGAAGGGAATCTTTGAGTTTTGCCGTGCCATGTGCTCACTTGTTGGAGTTACATGTATGTACTCAAATAATTTCAAATAGGAGTTTAAAAACATGCCCAAAAACATAAAAGATTAAACTATTTTAATAATTAATGTGAAAGTTATTTGAATGTTTCTTTTTATTTCATGGTGTCTACTAACCTTCAAGCCTTTGTTTCCTTAACAAAGGTTTCCATTTACTGCCGTGAGTTCCATGTACAATGTTTTGTGTTTACTAGTTTCAACTTAGTATACAAAATTTACAATTTGCATCATACTAATATGTGGTGTTCTGATATAGCATGGATCCAATTTTATTCACACATATAATGATTCAGATTAGATAACAGCTAGATCACAGCCCTGCAGCCTGTTTGCAGGCTCAACTCACAAAAGTATTGTTGTAATTAGCTGATCCATTAAATCAGTTATTGTTTAATAATGCAGAACACTGACATGTCTAGAACAGGTGTTTGACAGCTGCTGCACTGAGGAGCTTTTCAGGAGGTATCAAAACCGCAACATCATTTAAGGTGAAACAGAAAATTCAGTTAAAAAATGTTTTTAGTCAATATGTCAGAAAAGGAACACTTAGACCACTAAAAATATTTTCTATTTTCAGCATTTTTGTCCCTGCTGCCCAAACAACCTACTTTGGTTGAATTTTTCCAGCATCAAACACATGGAACTATACTCACACACCATCTCAAACTCAAAGATCAGACTGGGTTGGTTAATGTAAGTATTTATTATTAATACTTTAAAAAAATCAGTCTCTCTCTCTCCATTTATCTTGTCCTCTGTTTGTTGTACAGCTTATATTTGAGATCCACTGCAGTGACTCTGAAATGTACAGTAATAGACTGTAGTGTCTTTAGGCTTCAGTTGATTCATGTACAGGTAGAATTTCAAGCTATCCTTGGATACTGTGAACCTGCCCTGCATTGCCTCTGCTGAGCTTTTGCCCTTTTCAGAATAATATTAAAGGATCCATTCATTGTGTTAGGGTGACCAGCTCCAGACAGACAAAATGTGGGACAAGTAGTGTAGCAAGTTTAAGCAGGACAATGTGGGACAGATGTGATAAGTTCAAGCTTAAGATATAATGTCTATTTAATTTACCAAGATACATTTATTCTTGCCTTTCATCCCCACTGAACAAAAGATTAAGACACTACCTGACTCAAATGTTGCTACAGTTTAATACATAGGCCTAAGACAAAACACTTATTTTGAACCATCTTGTCTTTAGTGGGACAAACCTGAGATTTATAACCTATTAATAATTACCAAATGCCCACCTCTATCCAATATCCAGAAACTCAATTCAAAATCAAAAAAGGTTTGATTAGGAGGGAGAATAAAGTACAACATTCATCTTATAGACAGCTAAAGGACAAAAACACACAATACTCCTCACTGAGAGAGATAGCTCTCACATCCTTTGGTCAGCAGCAGCAGTAAAGTGGGGAGGAACATGGTGGAATGTGAGAAGGTCAGAAATGGCAGGGAATAAACTGTCCCTCATTTACTTTACATATATAGAGAAGAGGCTCAGTGACTGTTTTGCATAAGAAGTCAGTGATGTAAAATGTTGATGCATTGACTTTAAGAGTGAATTAGACTGGACTGTTTTTTGTCAGTGAAGGGCGTCCTCTACTGGAACAGAAATGAAATGAGAGATATTTTGACTTGATTTTGACATTTCTCAAAGTGATGTTTAGCTCTCCTGTTGAAGGAGGTTACACCAGTCAGGCATAACATTAAAGCTACTCACAGGTCTCAGGTATGAATTAAAAGCTGTAGTTTCAGTATCGTTGAATCAGTCCTCCTCAGTGAATTAACCCACTTATTTTTCTCTACAAACATCTTAATAATAACATGCATCAGCCCTTATGATGTAATGTATAACTGCAAATAAACCAGCTTTTTCTCCCCTTTAGATGAACATATAGACTGCTGGTCACAGAGCAGAGCCTATAAATATCATGGATTGGATTTAAAGAAAAGGTCAAATTGGATCTTCGTAAAATTTGGGTCACAAACCCCTGTTTTAGGCCCTGGCAAAGTAACTAAACCTACCAAAAATGTGCTTTTGATTACTATGACTTTTCTTTGAACTGATGGTTTTTGAAACTGCAGTGGTTCAGAAATGGCATTATGAGACTGGTCTAGTAATGAGTTTGAATGTTGAATGTTTTAAACTACAGACATATTTTGTAGACTTTAAATCATAGAATAGAATACACTAAAATTGTTGACCTTTTGGTTTAGATTAACATATTGTACATTAATTCCATCCACTAAAACAATTATCAGCTGCGTTCCTCCATTAATGCTGTAAAATATCTAGTTGAGCTTCTGACACACACAGTAATAAACAGCAACCAATGCTGATGTCTTAAAACAGAACATCACTGTGTCTCTAGATAATTGTGAATCTGTCTTACAGAGCTCCATAGTTTAAAGTTCCACTTCCCCAGATCATCCTGATCAACTCCAAGCCTTTCCCTGGAGGCTGTCTGATCCAAGCTGTGCCGTAGCTGGTGAGGGAATATCCAGATATCTGACAGAGAACAACCACAGATTCAGAGAGTCTTCACCTGTAAGGCAGGACGGTAGATGCCATGACCATCCTGAGAATTACAAACAGGTCAAACACGAAAGCTATCATGAAGCACTGCATTTTTCATCTTAGTCAAACACCTTTTCCATAAATATGCCCAAAGATTAATCCACTCACATGTGAAAAAAGTCATCAGGAGTTTAAGAGTCTGGCTCATGGATTCCTTAAATGTATCTGGTCACGTGATTTGCATTGGTCTTAATGTCTAAGATTCATGCTCATATAGACTTACCCCAGGTGGAATTGGGCAGAAAATGTACATATTCCAGAGACAGTTTTTTAAAAAAATATAAAAAAAATTTTGGATCCAATTTTTTATTTTCTAATAATGTATTTAGATTAGATAACAATGATATAATAAGAAACAGTGATGTAGTCATTTGTTACAGAGTCATTAAAATGACTTTAGCTTGTGTAATTAAACAATTTAACTCATACAATTACAGAGATGTGTATCTCAATAGCTGTAACAGGAAAAACAAGCACTTCAAATCATACATTCATCTTACACAGTTAAAAGTAAAAGAATCACTGAGACTTTTACCAAGTTTAATTTGACCTTCAATAAAGGGAACCAAGGGGTTTCTTAGGAGTTCCTCAAAGCACCTTAGATGTTTCCTCTCAAACTGACAAGCCTCAAGAGTTCACTCAAAAAAGATAATATACTGTTACAGCTTTTGAGAAAATCTTGTATATTTGGAAGTGAACTAAAATTAAAATTCACACACAGGTATTTACACCAGCTGTTTGACTGTAATTCATTTTGATTTCGCTTTGGGTGCTCCATTATAGATCTTGCCTCATAGATGCTCACCTAACATTCAACCAACATTCAGCTCATTACATATTAAATTTCATAATGGAATTACTCTTCACCTTACCTAACACAACCTTAACCATAAATCTGCGGTAAAGTCAACGATAGTTCAATAAACTTTATTCACCAACAATGCTAAAATATATAGGACTAATCAGAATTCAGATTTAGTCCTATGGGAACATGACAGTAGACCCCGTCCTGATGCACAACTCCAGTGCACGTAAAACCACCTCTCCCTGAAACTGTACAGACTAGAACGGACTAGGCACTGACAAGAGACATTCTTGACAGGGACTGAGGAGACAATGGAGACAAGACTGGTGACATGACTGGAGATATATTAGACAAAAATTGAGACTGGGCAATACTTAACCTATAAGATGGGACTGGGGACCAGACTGGAGCAAAACTATACAAGACAGTAGATGGGACTTGAGGAACAGAAGACTGGACATTTGGGACATGAAAGATAGACTCAGAGACTGGACAGAAGACCGTATTTGGGAACATGGGAAACATGAGATATGAAAGATGAAACAGGAGACTGGACAGATGACTGAACCTGGGGAGAGTGAGACTGGACATGGCACATTTGTTGAACATGAGACATGACAGCAGATTGGATAAGGGACCAGACAGGACTAGATACCGGGATGGGAACAAACACACAAACAGGGATGGACACGTGGTTGAAACTATGGAAGTAACTTTGTTGGTAACTTACATATTCTGATCCACCCTTAAGTGATACAGGTGATTGTTAAAATAGTAGTTCTGACATTCACAACAGCTATGATTAAATTGTGTATTTGGAACTACAGCTCCAGAGCTCCAGAGAGTGGTTAGAAGCTTATTTCCTGGTGATTACAACACTGATGACTGAGGACATAGGGGTTAGACAGTCAGTCAATGCAATGTGTTAATTAACTGAATTACAGTTAAATCTATATCTCATACATAAAAACAACTTAATATTTAAAATTCATTAATGAATTTTTAATCACAGAGATTTCACTGCTATAATATATATATTTATAAAAAAAAAGAAAGCACACTGTAACGCTGGGGTCTCAATCACCAGTCTCTGTGAAACTTCATTCAGGTGTATAGCCAAATCAGCCACTAAGACTCAATCATGAGTTTCCCGTTCAAATGGATATTTTCTACATTTGAATGTACATTTATTTATAATTCATTTTTATTAGCCTTTGACATACATAGGAATCATCCTACAAATAGGTCCAATAATGACTTTATAAACCATAAACAAACTGTTTTTTTAAGTGTTTCTTTGGTACAAATTTCTTCTGATACCACTGTAGTCTAAACCTTTATTAACCTGGTAATTTAGCAGTAAACTGTTTGCATTAAGAATAAAATATGATAGACTCAGTCTAATTCTGTCTAATTATACTTTTTTTATACAAAAGTATAAAATTCCAGATAACCTGACATTTATAATTGACATTCATTTTGAAACTCTGGGTTTTTGTATGATGAATCCATGACTTTGTATCACTTTCAGTGTCTTTACACAGTAATACCACAACTGTGTGTCTTCAGTCTGCAGAATTCTGTCGCTTGTAATATTGTGTGTTAGTTCAGTGTCTGGAGATGCTGAACTTGTTTTCAGATTTATCTGTAATGTATGCCCCACCAGTCAAATTATTCTAATCCACTCCAGAGCTTTTCCTGCAGGTTGTCGGATCCAAGCTGTTTCATAGCTTGTTAGTGAATATGAAACTTTACAGTTGATGTTCAGACTCTGTACAGATGACAATCATACTGGAACCAGAGCTGCAGGTCAGTTCAACCTGATCCCAACACCTGGCAGATTAATAATACATTAAAATTAAAGGCAGACATTAAACATAAACATGATCCAGTAAAACATGTTTGTTTAATGAGTTACTCACAAGGCTTGGCTGCCAGCAGAACGGTAAACTGAGTAGAAAACATGGTTTCCTTGATGAAGTTGGATCTGAGATACTTCTCAGTTCTTTCAGTGTCCAGTTCTTCTCTCCCTAAATAGACAGCAATAGGGATGGGTGGGTAGAGGGGGTGTCATTTGTATTTAGCAAAGTAGTGACTTGTAGATGCAGAAATATGTAATGTTTGTAGAAATGAGAAGAGAGGACAGTAATTATAACAGTGTACTTTAGAATTCTGTTCTGCTGACACTAACAGTTAAAACTTTTCATACATTCCTTTAATAATAAAAATAACTGTGTGTATTATTAATAATAATATATAATAATAATAATAATAATAATAATATGTAATAATAATAAAAAAAAGAAGATGAAGATGAAAATGAAGAAGAAGAATAGCATATAACAGTCTTATACAAATGTTTGGTCAAATGACTGTTTGCTGATAGTGAAAATCATTGAACAAACTCTATAAAAGCAAACTTAACCTTAGGCCTGAATTTAGAATTTAAGTATTCAGGAGAAGAAGTAATGATCAGTATTTAATGTGCCATTAATTTTGCACAGATTGAGGCAGTTACATGCTGCTGAAAGTATTTGGCTATCTCCAATATCAAAAATGATCTATAATACATGACAGACATACTTAACTAACTGGGACTCAGCCTATCTGAGCGGAAGGTTATCGGTAATCCAGCTCCAGACTGATGATGATCCAGTACTTAAAAGGATTTAAAGGATGTATAAAGTGTTTTAGACCTTATAAACAAAACATTGTAGATGCAACAAAATGGATCAAAATATGGTGAAATCCATACTAATATTTAAATTCTGTTAATTTTTGCATCTCAAATGAAGACAAATACTACAGAAAAGTATGTCAAAATATGAAAGACGTCCCCTTTTACTTCAAAATACTATAAAAGCATGGTTTTCCTCCATGTAATTCTCTCCTCCATGACTTTATTTGTTAAATTTAGGTAAACTCTATTATGTTCAAATTACAGTTATGATTAAAGTTAGGGTTACAGTTCATGGTTAGGTTTACATTAAGATTTAGAATCAGCTTATACAGTGGTGTGAAAAAATGTTTGCTTCCTGATTTCCTGTTTTTTGCATATTAGTCAAAGACAAATACAAAATTTGTATATACACAAACAAATAACAAGATATTATTGGCAGCTCTGGTCAGGTGTGTATTTGGGGAACCTGGAGGACACAGATGTTATTTTCCTTTTTTTGTTGTGATCCGACCTGAGCTTCGTCACTTGTATACACACCTTACATATTAAAGAGTAACCAAACACCTGCACACCTTATGAAGTAAAGAGTAACCAAACACCTGCACACACCTCACATACTAAAGAGTAACCAAACACCTGCACACACCTTATATAGTAAAGAGTAACCAAACACTGTACACACCTCTACATATAAAGTAACCAAACACACATACATAAGTAAAAAGTAATAGCCTACACCTCCTTATAGTAAAATGTAAACACTGCACACCTCACACATACTAAGAAGTAATAACACACACACACATACATATAAGAAGTAACCAAACACACTACTGCTCATATGAGTAAGTAGCCAAACACCTACTTTTACCTCCACACATACTAAAGTAACCAGCACCTGCACACTCCAACACATGAAATGAAAGCCAACCAAATACTCACACACCTCACATAGTAAAGAGTAACCAAACACCCGCCACCTCACATAGTAAAAGTAACCAAACACCTGCACACACCTCACATACTAAAGAAGTAGCCAAACACCTGCACACACCTTACATGTTAAGAAGCCAACCAAACACACACATACATAGTAACAGTAATAAGCTTTGTTACACCTATGTAGTATAGCAAATAGTTTACTGGATTATTTTCAATAAATTTTAAGAGCATGTTGCTACTGTAATGACTACATTTCCTTCATCCTCACACACTGGAGGGGTTTGTGTACAGCGCTGTAAACTCTTCAGTCACTGTGGGACTTGAGCACAGAAATACACAGCTGTGTCTTCAGTCTTCAGGCTGATCATGTGTAGAAATAACTGATCCTTACTGGACAGACTGGACATATCTTTTAGTATTACTGTTGTGTGAAATGCTTGCTACCCATTCTAAACCTTTTCCAGCAGTCTGTCTGATCCAGCCCATCCAATAGTTATCAAAGTGTAGACCAGACGCTCTACAGGTCAGTGTATGAGATCCACCAGGTGTAATGACCACTGCTTCAGACTGAATCAGTGTTTGACTCCCAACATCCTAAACATGAAAGGAAAAGACAGAATGAAGAAAATATTATAACAGTGATTTGAACTGAGAGCATTCAGTAGAAAATCAGTTCGTCAGGATCTTACTTGTAACGGAAGACATTAATATAAAACTGCAGAACATCTGTACTTCCATTCTCTAGAAAGCAGAGTGATGTTCATTCAGCAGAAGATCACAAACACTGACTGATGACTGAGAATAAGAAGATATAGATGACAGTGGTTTTGCATAAGCTTTAATTTTTAGAAACAAGTGTAAATAGCTCCACCCCTTCTGCATTTATTCTGCTTACACATTACAAAGTACTAACTCTGAAGAAATTCTAATTAACTTTTTAATATATATTAGCATATATTTACCAAATACATTAACAGGAATAATCAAATTGCTTTCATTAGTAAATGAAAAAAAAAATTACAGAAGAAAATGGTTTTACGGAGCTGTGTTTAACAGGATGGCTTGGAATCACTGAAACAATGAATTCTAAGATTATGCTTGAAACATATTTCAGGATAGTAGCAAGTGCAACAGTTTTACATTCACCTGAAGAAATGTTGAGAGCTGCAAAAGACAATCTGAAGAACACACACTAAAACCAAATTTGCATTTTACTAATTTTATACTGGTGCAATTTGTTGTCAGTGCAACATGAGGGAGGTCTGGGAAGGTGTGAAAACCATCACAGGCCACCAATACCAAAACCAGAGTTATTAGGGAGAACCGTGGAGGAAAGGAACAAAATGAGCGACTTCTTCAACCGGTTCCAACCAACCCATATGCTACACCCTCTCCTAAGCTGCCATCTCTCCTTTCCTCCTACATCCCCACCCACCCACCACAACAACTGCCTCCCTTCTACTTCTCCTCCCCATCTACCACCACAACACCATTGTCTCTTTCTTCTGCAGACCAGGTCGAGGTCAACTGAGCTTCATCCCAGAAAGCAGCAGAGCCTGACAAAGTATGTCCCCTACTATGGAGCCTGTGCTGCAGAACTGGGTGAGCTTCTCCAACGTCTCTTCAAACTTTCAAACTTCAGGGAGGTTCCTACCCTCCTGGAAGACATTGTGCGTGTTCCAGTTCCAGAAAAGATCCGGCCAAGAAATGACCTGAATGACTTCCTGGGTGGCACTCACTTCCCACCTGATGAAGACACTGGGCGGCTCTTCCTCTGTCTCCTCAGACCCCAGGTGCCTTTTTATGCCCAGGATGGTCTGAGGATTGCATACTGGGCAGGTGTGTTGGTGTGGGAAGGCGCAATCTCTGCCTCTGCCGGCCCCTCGCTTGCCTAGATAGAGGCTTGGCTGCAGTGAGGATCCTGTTTCTTTCTCAAGTGCTTTCAACACCATCAGCCTTATGCCAGGAAAGAAGCAGAAGGGGATGCAGTATGGACCCCTGCCTGGTCACCTGGATATCCCAGCTGCCTCTGGAAACAGGCACTTGAGTATGTCTAGGCTGGAAAGGAAGCCACATTTGACCTGTGATCTAGCAGCGCACGGAGCACAGTGCAGCCTCTTCTCTTCACCCTGTACCGGCAGACTTCTGCTACAACTCCAGGCTGTGTCACATCCAGACATTTGCTGGTGACCATGTAGTTGGGTGTATCAGGGATGATAGTGAGAGCCTGGTGAGAGACTTTGCAGCTTGGTGCCACAGGAATCATCTGCAGCTCAACATCTCAAGACCAGGGCTGGTCATTGACTTTGGGAGGTCAGACCAGAGTCTCAGCTCCAGTTCTGATGCAGGGGAGATATAGAGGTGGAGGCTGTGGACTCCTATAAAGTGCCTCGGGCTGTGGCTGAACAACAAGCCCTGGACTGGTCATGCAACATCGACCTACCAGCCTGAGAACGAAGTCAGGCTGCTTTCTGAAGGCTCTGGTCCTTCTAGCATCTGCAGGAAACTCCTGGGGATGTTTATCAGTCCGTGTTGTAATGTCTGTTCTGCACTGTGGTTTGCTGGGGGCAGCATATCCAAGAGGACACACAGGCTGGACAAGAGCTGATCATGCGAAGACACAGCTCTGTGGTTCAGTACAAAACCAGACTCTTTGCTGTCTCTGTGGCAGAGAGGACTTAAAACTCATTTGTCCTGCGCTATCAGACGAGTACAACTCACTCTCTGCGGGAGAGTGTTAACAGAGGATGGAGGATGGGAAAAGGGTAGGAATGACAGTAACTCATAACTCCTGACCCACTACACAGCACATCTGCGCCAATTGCAATATAAATACATTTCAGGGTCTATGCTGTGGCAATGTATAATACCCTCTACTGGACTCTTTTTTCTACTTTTGTCATTACACTATTTACCTTCATATATATTGTATATTGTAATATAAGTCTCTATATTATATATTCTTTATATTTATATAGTGTTTCTTTGCTAAATTATTACTCTGCGTTCTCTGCCTTTCTGTACTGTACTAATGTTGCGGCTGGAACCTTAATTTCCCTGAGGGAACCCTCCCAATGGATCAAAAATACCGGTACTAAAACACTCACATCCTGTGTCTCAAACTTCAGTCCATAGTGATGAAATTCTTTGACTGGATCCTCAGACACCCTAAAGGCAGGTACCTCATCCCTGGACTCCCACCATTTGCATACCGCGCCCGACCGAGATGCAATTTCCTACTCTTCCTCTGCCCTCACCCTGGATGAAAGAGCACCTACATCCACACATGCTGTTCTGTCGACTTGACTCTGCCTTCAACTGCTGTCATCCCGACTAGACTGGTTATAGCTCAACAACCTGGCAATCTGCACCCCCCCCACATATGTGACTGGGTTCTGGACTTCCTATCCTAACAGGCCCAGTCCGTGCGTGTGAGGCCAGGGCAGGCACATCTGCCACCGTATCACAGACTTGCCTGGTGTGCCCTGGGGCTGTGTGCTGGAGCCCTCCTGCTCTTCTCCCTGTTCTTTAGGAGCTTTGTGTTCACTCTGCACACTATCCATTTTCATCATCAAGTTTGCAGATGACACCACTGTAGTCGGCCCTCCAGGAACAACGTGAATGGGCCTGCAGGAGGAAATCCCAGCACCTGACAACACAGTGCTTACCAACAGCCTCATCATGAACACTGACAAGAATGAAAAGAACTCATAGTGGACTACCAGAAAACCAAAGGGCCTGCATACACTCCACCATTTCTTATCAGGGCAGAGGTAGAAGGCGTGTCTCCAGCTTCCGTTCCTGGGAATCCACATGTCTGCCAATCTTTCATGGACCTCTTGCCTCCCATCTAGTGAAGGCGCATGGGAAGTCTTTACTTCCTGAGGAGACTAAAATGACCAGCCTGTCTCCCCAGATCACCACAAACTTTGCACTTGTGCAAATGCGACATACTTTGTCAACTCATTGACACGTGTGGTACAGCAGCCTCCACTGATTGACAGAGAAGGAAAAAACCCTGCAAGGGTGGTAAAAAACACTCAGCCTTGTCACAGGCATGCAACTCCCTGCCATCAAAGACATTCACCACCAAGGCACACAACATCATCAAAGGCCCTCCACCCCCAACCTAAATTGTTCAGCCTTCTTCCATCCGGGAGGTACAGAGAGCATCGAGGCCACAAAACAAAGGTAGTCTCAGGTCAGCTTCTTCCTCCATAATCACCACTGCTGAACTCTACATTGCACTGACAACGTGTACTCATACATGCATCTGGACATCCGCTGTTGAACCCTGCTGCACTACAACCCTTTCACTCCCATTAGACTTTCCCTTGCACACAACAACCTTTCCTCACACCACCTAGCGGACCAATGCTCTGCTGAACTTCACACTTAACTTCTCTTTCTCCCTCTTACCTTTTAATGGACTATCAACACTGCCCTTCTCTACACACTCACTTCACTTTCTACCATACCAGAGCTGCTTTTGTTATTATTATTGTGTGTCATACAATTATTACCATATATTATTACCATTACTGTTTAGATAAAACTCTAACAGTTATTCTTCAATACCAGTTTACATTGCTAGTATGTATGGAGATACCTACATATCCTGTTATATTTACTTTATATTACTCATATTGCACATTATAACTTGCATTGCACATTTTATAACTGTCACACATGATCTCCTGCTATACTGCTTATTTGCACACTGCACACTTGCAGTTCTTGTTTTTCTTTCACTATTTTGCACTTCTGGTAGATGCTAACTGCATTTAGATTTGCGATATGCTTGTACTGAACAACAATAAGAAGTTGAATCTATCTGTCTATCTATCTATCTGTCTATCTATCTATCTATCTATCTATCTATCCTATCTATCTATCTATCTATCTATCTATCTATTTCCTATCCTATCCTATTCTGCTTAAAGATCTGTATATGTGTGGATAACAGAGGGCGTGAGGATATCCTCCGTCACTCTGAATGTAGGCTACATTTCATGCCTTGCAACCAGAAGGATCCTTCAAGTTGGAACAAAGTAACGTATAACTAGCTGAGAAAATTCAGCCTGATATTGGACATTTACTGTCTTCAGGGAATCTCCAGTCCATCACTTTTCCATCCCAAATGAATTCATGTCTGGGCAATGAAAGTCAAAATTGTCACCCTATTGTAATGACACTTGGCATTAACATTATTGCTCATTAGTGTGTTAATATGGTAAATATATGACACTGTATGTCATGAAATACTGCATTTTAATGTAATTTAATTTAAATGTAGTTTAATAGAGCCAACCTGTTATTTTCGCCCACTTTCTTTAAAAAAAATGAATTTACATGCTGCAATGTCTCCACAGTAGTCATGTTTTATAAAGTCCTAAAAAGCATAATTAATGTGTAACATCTTGTGATCCGCTGTATGCATTTTGCTAGCTGGCAGAAGATGTTATATAGGGTCTGCTGAGCTGTTTTAAAGCTTTAAGATGGGTTCCTTGTCAGTTTGGTTCAATGGTTTTGAAATTTACACCATTTATTTATTTTTATTATTCCTTGTTTTTGTAAATATAGAGTCTAAACTTGTTGCTATAGCATTTCATTAATCAGTCTGTGTTACAGCATCTTAATGTGACAGTATAAGTTCAACAGATTTAGAGAATGTGATGCTTTAAGTTGAGGATCTGTGGTATTATTATGGAAAAAAACTGACAAGCTTTTTTCTGAGATGTCAAACAAATGGTAAAATACATATAAAATAAAAATACAAATTAAGCATAAATAACCAAATTGCAAAATAATTATTGTAGTACTGAAATTATTACAATAATTAAGAAAAATATCTTTAACAATGTTTTTGCCAAGTGCGCACATGCAAACTACAACTGAACTTGTTCAGGCCTAACAAGTACAGGTGGTTCTGGGGTCCCTTGAGACTGAAGATTCAAATAAATGAAGATCCCTTGAGACTGCATATTCAAACACACAGCTTTATTATACAGGCAGTTAGACAGAAAATACAATGTACAAAGACTTTCATATTTCTGCACTCTTAGAAATAAAAGTCAACAAGAATTTAATTTTAATGCATGTAGCTCTAGGGTACTTTCAGTGTTTTTTTTAGTGAGTGTAGGTTAAAGCAACCTCCACATAGTGTAAATGTTTTAAATTAAATGTGTTTTTCCTACAACTCTACATCCAAGCCAAGAACATTTACCACTAACAAATATTATTTACACATATACTAATATTTTTTATCTAAACCATTTAATACACTACTTACTATCACTTTTATGCATTTTTTTTGCTAAGTTAATAATGCTTTGCAAATTTATAGCCTTTAGTTTAAATTGAGATTTTTACATTGAATTTCAAATTCTAGGATTTACAAATCGTAAGGCACAGATTGTTTTTTTATTGAAAGGTAGTAATACATGTTGGAAATAATTAAAAAGTTTTAAAAGCCATTTAAATACTTTATAAGGTAGTAAACTGTAAATCTTAAACATTAAGCACAATAAATACATTTATATGTATTTTGAATATATCTGTAAACATTGGATACTCTTTCTACATAGTCATTTTATTGCATAGTTCACTGAATCTTTAGCAAGTTCACCAAATGCTTGACTTCTACCTACCTGTCCTTATACTAATTCTTTTCTGTTAGTCAAAATTGCTTTTGTAGAAAGCATTTTTACCTACTATTTAAGAGCCGTCTATTTTCACTTCCTGTTTGTACTCACAATGGTGGGGAACAGATCTGTATATCAGACTTTCTGAAAGAAGAACACTTCAATACTGACATAAAACTGACACTTCAGTTTTTGTTTTGAGATTTATTAGTAGATACAGCTTTTGAGGAGAATTGTTTACCCAAAGGTGCAGAGATATTTTTAAGCTTTATTCATATTTTGCAGTGTTTGTTCAGCTGTAAAATAAAATAAAAGCTTTAAAATTAAATTTTATTGATTTTCAACAAGAGAACTACCACATTTTGTGCAAAGAAAGTTTAATTATTAAATTTAAATTTTCCTTTGATTATGACAAGATAAATTGGCAATACATGGTTTGTAGTGATGTTTTGTTTAATAACTTTGATTTTTGTATTTTTTTCAATTAGTTGTTCATTGAAAAATTTCGTAATCTTTTCAAACACAGGTTTTTCTTTTCATTAAATTAATATACAATTTATTGTGTAAAATATACTAAATACACAATCCTTCCAAAATCATATTATATCATCACTTGTCTCAATATTCATCCAAAAAGAAGTATGATCATTTCTGGCCTTAACTGAGCAACCCGTGTTAGTGCAAAATGAAAATTTTTGATAATGAGCATATTTGTGTACCTTAAAACAATTGAGAAGCTATACTGGGAAGAGAATAATTATGATTGGAAATAATGAGTTTAGAGGTTAAGAGTTTAAGTTTGTTATCATGGCCTATGGCATATACATCTGCACAAACTGCTAGTTCTGCAAATCTTGCAAGTTATATTGTAGAAAGTGGTGAATATCTGTTTGTAATGTTTTTCTATTTTCCACCAATTCATTATTTATTTAATTAGTGTAACAAATTTATGAAACATCTCTCTTTCATCCTTTTGTGCCTGTAATAGCAGAACAGAGGCTTGTATGAACATTCTAGAAAGCTCTTTGAGAACACTGTTTTACATAGAAAACACACAAAATATATGTTTAATATGTTCATATCTTAAAGAGATGAATGCTGCCTTGCCTTCAGTCATCACCTGCTGAATTTAAGGTTCTCCAAGAAACTCAGATTCGGGCACTTCATTTTATTTATGCGGCTTCAGTAAGAACTAAAATTTTTTGATGGCTTAAATCACTGTGGCCCACCACCCAAAAAAAGTGATACATATTGACAGGATGTTTTTAATGTAACAATTTTTAATTAATTGAACAGTCAAAATAACAAATTAGCAAATGCAACTTACTACAGTTTTTTAGAGATTAATGTTATTTGCATTTTAGCTCATTGGATTCTAGTATATAGCTAGGATTTTACAGTCAGGTTTACAATGTGGGCAGAAGCGATAACTGGCCATCCACAGTTACAACCAGGCTTTGTGCTTCTGTTGATGAAGTGATCAGTGAGTTCTTGAAGGAAATGGCAAGACGGTATATATGATGGAAAATGCAAGAAGGTTGATTAATTTTTTAATGAATAGACAGGACGAGGATATGTATAAATAAAGTTCTTCAAAATACTTTGCATTAGATACTGTATATATCAGTATTTTCCCTTCTCATGATTTTATTTGAAATTCAAATACTGCCAGCAGAAAAAGAAGAGTAAACATCCTTCCTTCTCTTGTTTTCTCTTTTAACCCAATGTCTGGGTCAATGCCATTTGTCCCTATCTTGCTGATCCCAGTCCAGAGACTGCGTACAGGTCACGACAATACTTTTTATAAATGTATTGATATTTGCTGGGATATAATTCAGTTGAAACAAGTGATTTTAGCTGTTTTTCTTAGTTGAATTACTAATCATGATTATAATTTGTTATGTATCATGTCTGTAGGCTACTCTGATCCTGAGATATGTGGCCTAGAAGCCTAAGGCCTAGCATGTAACGACCCGCAAAATGTGGATCTCAGGTTCTAGAGGTTAAAACATCTAAGTTTATACAGGAATGATTCTCAAAGGTAGGAACATATACTTAGCCATTAATATGAATCTTTCAGAAGATCTTTGACTTCAGCTGATTCATACTGCATTTTTTATACTGCTGCCTTCAGGAAAGCCATGTTTTCCAATAGTTCACCTACAGGTTTTATTATTTCCTTGATGTTTTAAATAATAAATACATCTCAGGGGTAGAATATTGGCCCAGAAAAGTTCATTCTTGTTCATAATATCATCCAAAATGTAACCTGTCATATTATCTTCATTACAGGTGAACTTAAGACCTTTTGCTTTACACTAGCACCTCATGAAATCCTAATTACCTCAAATTGTAGAAAGAATTTAATGTTGAGTTTGAGTAAAATGAATATCGAGTATATTAAATTATATCTGCATTATAACAAAACCTGAAATGTAATGAATATAATATATATGACAGTTTAAAATTTTGAATTGAATTATGAATTATAAGGCTTACCCTTGGTACTAGTAAACTTGTAATTAATTAATCAGGCATGTGGTAATTTATTAATTTGCAAATGAGTATGAAATAAATCAAATATTAATTTTAATTCAGATTTTGTCATTACTGAAATTATCATTCTTTATCATTATTCATTATCATTCATTCATTTTTTTTCATCACGATACTCTTGTTTTGTGTGTGTTATATACACCTCTCCTGTTTCCTTTTCAGTAATTGGTTCATGCCCCCATTATATATTATTTGTTTTTGTTATGTATCATTATTCTTGTTTTTAGTTAAAAGTTCATTTAAAAGTAAAAAAAATCACAAAAATTAAATTTTAAATATTTTGTTAATATTATTCTTTTAAAATAAATGTTTACTAAATGTGTTGTTCTTTCAAAGTGAAAATTGTAAATGAAAATACATGTTAAATAAACAATATTTAAACGTTGGACAAAATATCAGTGCTTAAATATCCTGTGTTGTTTTCTTGATCCTGTTTATGTGCAGATTAGATTTTTCAGTGAATGAGGCAAAATAAAAGTCACATATTTTCAGTTGATCATGCCAGACTTAATTGTCAATTATTATAGTTCTTACAACATATTACATTATTTTGTGATACATTTTACTTCAAATTAATTGCTTGAATGAGTTTTCATTGGATTTTTTCCATTTTTCCAAACATATAAAAATAAAGAGAGCATACATATATCAAGGCAGTACATTTTATAACAGATTTTTTAAGATATTTACAGTTTACTTTAATGCTTTGATAAAATAACGATTTTCCACATGAACATTTTAACCCTTTTGAATTTTCAACCCTATTGAGAACTTGAAATCACACTGTGTTCTCAGCTTTACAAGTCCAGGAATTCATCCAAGACACATTTAAAAAACACACATATGGATTTACAAACTACTTGCATCCTACATTCTAACAGGAAAATGTCTTTATCGATTTATAATTATTGTTGAAGCTCTGTTTATTAAATCCCAATATAATAAACAGTTTTATTACCTGTGATGATGGTCTGTTGACCCTGAACGAAATTACTTCAAGTTTTTGATGCTGTGACAAGCAGTTTTAAGAAGATTGGCATGGATCAAAGATGCAAAATCATCCAAAAAACACCTGATTGTTTTCATATATTTTGTCACAGTAATAAGCTATATTATAAAATGTCATATATATTTTTATTCCCCAATTTATAGACACTTACATCTACGCTTTTTGTTCAGAAATCTATTTTCTTTTCAGTTTGAAGTCTCCACATTTAAAAATAAGTAAAACAATTATTTGGCAATTTTTGATAACAACTTGGTCACTTTCATCAAGATATTAAACTTCTGGTAGTATGGACACATCAAGTAATTATGTATTTATTCCATAAAGAGGCAATGAAAAAACACTTTTAAAACACACAACTTATTGTAGCTAGGGCTATAGGGTTAGCAGTACTTTTATCAAGTGTTGGGTACTACGCCCTTTTCTGCAACACAAAATCATAATGAATTTTTTATGCATTAAGTTTAATTAATACATTTGCAAGGAATCCTAGCTTTTTACAGTGGGAGTGCATTCAAGGAGCTAGCTTAAATATAGTAATTCAACATATCATATGCATTACATGTTCCATTGGATATGAAACAAAATAACTAATTTTATGATAAATTTTCCTCTTTTTTCTGTAAATATATTGGAATGATTGCAGTAATCCCAGTTCAGTATTCAATACATTTAAGCAATTTCACTTTTAATTTATTGCTCATTTTAGAGAATTACTAGCTGGTGGAACTGATTCTTATATTTCCTAAGAAAGAAGTGTTTGCTTGGCTGATAATTATTACAGTCTTAGAATTAGAATAAAGGTACAGAAAGAATTCATATTCACACAAATATACACACTGTAAAAATAAAAATTACATGTCAGAAAACACACAGATAAAAGAAAACCCAAGAGTATTCATATTAGCAAATAATGTGTAATAAATGTCTTCATATTCAACGTTATTTCATCTGAAAAACAAAAGATGACACACAGGTAGAACTCTTGTACTGTAATGATATCAAAACTGTCCTGTGCATATAATGGATGATATTTTATGTTGATGTCTCTACAACCCAGAGAGGCTGAGAAGTGTTGTAGATGATAGTGATGAAAAGAAGGAGAAAGATAAAGGATAAAACTGATTCTGACCATAAGCCAGTTAAGTCATTCTCATCTGCAATGTATCTTTGTCTGGTTATATACAGTCCTGGATCTGGTCCTGAAAAGAAAAAAAAAGTATTATAGAGATACAACCAATGAAAATAATAATAATAATAATAATAACAATAATAATAATATAATATAATAATAATTGCAGTTTAATTCTAAAATGGATTTAAAGTATCACACGTTAACTGCAGCAAAATTATAGTTTAAACTCAGTTCCTTTGTGTAATATTGGTTGGTAATTCTAGTTAATTATAGAGTCAATCACAGAACACTGAACATTCATGTGTGTCTGTGTGTGAAAATATGGCTTATAAGGTAAAATTACACAATCTGAGAATAAACTGTGAATCTATCCTTTAAATGACAGCTCATAAGAAAAAAATGCTTAACTAGACATTAGTTAACCTTTAATTATTTTTAATATTATAATTATACTCTATTTATCTATTATCTAAATTTCACATTGTTTAACTTAGCGAACCAAATTTATTTGCTGATATTTGATATCAGTAGCACTTATAACTGTGTTATAACTATCGGTTTGACTTATCTCCAAAAATAAAATAAAATGAAAAGCAAAGCAAACTAAAAGATGACAGTTCTCCAAATGAAAGATGAACTTCATAGCAGTCTCATATACCCAATTATGCTGATTTATTTGCTTCAAGTATTGTAAAAATAATATAAAATGCATTAATACAAAAACAAGCTCATATATTTGAAAATGGATTTCGGCTCCAGTGTCCCCATCAATAATAGGAACAATGTGCTGAAATTTTAAATCCTAATCTAATCTAAAATGCCACATATAAAAACCAGAAACAGAACATAATTAACAATATCAGTAAGACATCAGACAAGAGAACACCAACCACAACAATCAAGACAAATGGCTCAAACATACAGAGGCCAGATATAAAATATGTGGACTGATTTACATATATGTTTTTTTGTTTTTTTTGACGTTTGCTGATATTCTGCTTTTTAATCATAGTACAAACAGAAAAGCACACATAGTGAACACTGGACTGAGAACAACAATGATGCTTCTCAGACCATTCAGGTGAACTAAAACATCTCAATCCAGACATACACAACTGCAGATGCTTCTGATCATCTGGGGTCTGAAGGACTCTCAGCGACAATCTCTAGCACGGACATGCAGGACAGGCGAGTTTGCTCACCAGGATGTTGTTGATGCTGTTGGCATGCTTATGATTTCACGTTGCCATCTATGACCTGCCACAAATCAAAGAACGTTCCAGTGTTGTAATCCTTTCAGACACGGATTAAGTAGCTGAGGTGAGTCTTTTTTAGATTTGATGTAGAGCGTTTTGCTACCATATAGGGCTTGTTGTTCACCAATGCATGATGTCGTATACTCCGCTTAGAACTGCCTGACCCTCACACAACAGGGAGACCATCTCCTACAGAAGGCGACTGCTCATCTCTCAGGTTTGTAGAAGAATAAGAAGGTTTGCTAAACAATACAAAGAACAATAATAGAAAATGAATAGATGCACAAAAAGAATATTTATGTATTTCATAGGAATAGCACTTTTCAGTTGAACTAATGAGAATATTGGACTTTAGGGTAACAAGACACCCCCACCTCCATTCTTCTATAATATTTTGTGAAGTGGTGTTTGTCCCCTTTGAGTAGAGCATTTTCACTTCTGACCCCGAAAAACCATTCAAAGACAGTTACGAGGTCAAAGTGCTGTTCTTAAGTAAATGGTGAGTGTTGTCTGTTTTGCCATCAACGGTTTCCTTGATTGCCACATTAACTATCTATCCAAATGTCCATGACACGACTGCTTATTTCACTTCAATTCACTATCACCATTATAACACAGCTGATTGTGCTTTTTATGCAAAAATATCCACCGCTTGTGGTGATTGATCTTCAAACAAAACGTATCTACATAAACAAAAGAAAAACTAAAAATAAAAACAATGACTGCTCCTTGGGAGGAGGAGAGGACATCTCCAAAGCCAAGTAACATCTAAATTTCCTTTGTGGAATGGGCCATTTTGAGTGTACTCAGACCACACAGATGGCCAACAGGTAATAGTCTAAAAACATCTCAAAATATGTAAATATGTAATACGTCATTCCCCTAAATTTCGCCCATTATTACTGAATTTGCACACACTTTAATACTAAATATTACAATTCCCCAGTGAACTCTTGTCACACTGGTTCGGCATTACCGTATCCGTCTTTCCTCTGCATTCCAATGTCATAGATAAGCTTAGCTGCTACGCACCAGTTACACACAGGTTGAAGGGTTCCAAGTAAGGGTTTTGTTGGGTTTATGATTAAGGTTAAGGTTAGGGTTAGAAATAAAGTTGAGCTTAGTTAGGGTTAGGGTTACAGCTGGGTTAGGAGTGAGAGTTGTTGGGTTTATTTGGGTTAAGCGTAAAGATTTTAGGTTTAAAGTTTACTGTTATGGTTAGGGTTAAGTGGAATATATATATATATATATATATATATCATGATACTAGCTAGTTACTCCTTTACCTTTACATTGACCTATAACTTTACCTGGTGTTGGTCTTGGTGTTGGCTTTGGTGTTGGCTTTAATTGGTTTGAACTTCGGTCCTTTGGTTTTTGGTGTTGGTTTTGGTGTTGATTTTGGTGTTGGCTTTGGTGCTGGTTTTTAGTGCTGGTTTGGTGTTGGTTTTTGGTGTTGATTTTTGGAGCTGGTTTGGTGTTGGCTTTGGTGCTGGTTTTTGGTGCTGGTTTTGGTGTTGTTCGGTTTTTACTGGTGGTTTTGGTGCTGGTTTTTGGTGTTGGTTTTGGTGTTAATTCGAATTGCTGCTGGTTTGGTGTTAGTTTGGTGTTAGTGGTAGCTTTGGTTTTGGTGTTGGTTTGGTGTTGGTTTTGTGTTGGTTTTGGTGTTGGTTTTTGGTGTTGGCTTTAGTGTTGGTTTTTGGTGTTAGTGAGTGGTGTTGGTTTTTGCAGTGTTGGTTTTAATGTTGGTTTGGTGTTGGTTTTGGTGTTGGTGGTGCTTTGGTTTTGGTGTTGGTTTTGGTGTTGGTTTTTGTGTTGGCTTTGGTGTTGGTTTTGGTGTTGGTGGTGGTTTTGGTTTTGGTGTTGTCGCCAGTGGTAGCGTTTTCTCTTAACAACAAAAGTCATAAAACAAAGTTGCAGAATTCAGCCAGATTGTATGTTCTTCTACCCTTTTGCTTTGCTGATTAATACAGAATAATGAACTGTGATAATGTTCATAAGTGCTTACTTTTAAATCCCAGTTCCATAAATGTTTACACACTCGCCATCGTAGCATCATGGCAAAATATTACTGCTCTGATCACCTTAGTACTAGCCAGTTATGACCAACAGATATAGATTAGCCAGTGTGAAGTTAAAATTACAACAAATAATGTTTTTCAAGCTATATCATAGAAGAAACCTATTTTTGAGGTCCTCTCAGAACCAATTTTATATAAGAATATATTGAGTGTAAAGAAACTGTTAAACTGGTAAGAACAAAAGTCATCGACACATCAAATGGGGTTTTATTTTATTTGAATCTCTAGCGTTCTTCACATGTTTCTTACAGAACGTAACTTCGATTATGACAGTGGTTCCCATTTTTAGTGTTTGCCCTACTTCCTTTATATCTGATCGAGGCAGAGCAACATATTATAAAGCCACTTAAATATACTGGGAAAGGAGGTCACTCTGGACCAGAGTTTAGAAACCATATGGCAAACCAGAGTGGATCTTCTGAAAACTTCAACTGAAAACAATCTATTATTATAACCAAATTATTATTATTGTGCTGTTGTTTGTTGTTTACGGTGGCATGTGACTACTCAGTATTTGGGCAGTGGTGCTGTACTGAACTACCTTTCAGGGTTGCAGTTCCTGACCGGCAGAATCGTCTGGCACATGTCAGGAAGTTGTCAGTCCACTCTGTGCGCTGTCGCACTTGGCTCCACTGCCATGTACTTTCCGTCCTGCATGTGACGGCAGGAACCGCCTCATCTCTTCTGCCTGAACAAGATCACGAACTTCGGGGCTGGAGATGCAAGAAACCACTTGTGATCACCAGCAGTAGAAATCACCTTCTGTGGAACCACCTGGGAGAGTGAAGGGGTCAGCAGGCTGCAGCTGAGAATCTGAAGAGAGAGAGAGAGACATAAACAAATTACTGTAATTGTCTCACAAAATGCAAATTCACTTTAAACAGTTCTATAAGGAGTATTTACACACATAATTTGTTATGATTTAAAGAAGCCTTCTGAACTTTCTGTAGAATCCAATACTGGAAAATGTTTTTTGGTCTCCAGTAATTTTGAACATTCTATTGATTGTGGGGTGCAAAATAAAATAATAAAACTGATTTTGGAGATGGAGAGGTGTGTGCCTGAAGCTATACATGTCTAAATTACATATTTATACATTATTGTTATAAATATTAAAGTAATTATGATTATTGTTTATTTAGTTATATTGATAATAGTACATAACATCATAAATTTACATTACGTATTACTTTTATTGTAAGCAAACCAAAATCTATGGGATTTATATATAAATTAGTTTTTTACTTTTGTATTTTTTACACATGTTATATACCACATTTCTATGCTCAATGTCTTTACAGTATAAGCACTCTTCACAATCACACACTTGCAAGAATCTATAAAATTTATATAAAATCCATTATATACAGACCCCTTTAGGATATGACAATAAGCCTTTTTTATGATTTTTTTTATTATTTAATTAACACTAACTTCGGATTATATATTATTTAAAAAAGACATTTTTAGATGACTAAAAATCTATAAAATATTAATGCATAGATAATAAAATTACTGAACAATGGATATGATGCGCTTTATGCAAATAAATTATTCTCAAAATTATCATTTGTCATTTTATTCCTGTTTTTCTAGCACACTGAATAATTATCACCAAATAATAAATGAATATCAAATAGATAAAATAATTAAACATCCACTCATTGTTTCAATAGAGGCTATTATAACGTATAATGTAACTTAAATGGCTACACTGAATAAAAAGTTACACATCAACATTTTTTGTGAAAATATCAAACTTATACATTTTGATGAGTTTGCAATGTACTCTTTGTGAAATCTAGCAAATTTAAAATTATTATTTTTTTAGCAACAAGGCCGGACAAAATATGTAAAAACCTAGAAATCTACAAATCTTTCCCTTTTGACTTTTTATATTCTAAGCATGTTTATAAAATGCTAAATCCTTCATAACAGTCCAAACAAAAATGAACACCCAAATAAATATATATATATATATATATATATATATATATATATATATATATATATATATATATATATATATATATATATATATATGTATATATATACTGTATATATTAAATGGGCACAGCATTTGTCTACTGAAAGCAATTGTCACAATGTAATCATTTTTTGCTGTAGATCAATCATGCTTTTATTTATAAACAAATTCATGGCCAGAATAAGTAATGTGGTTTGTCTTACCAGATGATATGGTGACCATTGTTACTTTCTCCCAGTAGTCAAAAGCAGTGTCACAGTGACAACTACTCTTACATTGTACAAAAAATGTGTCCAAATACTGATAAGATTAAAGGAAAAATCTGATCATTGTTGATGAATGATCCAGACAATCCTGGTCTTAGTGATATTAAATCTTAAAAATGCTAGATATAAAGTTATACTAATTTAAAGACTGTTGAAGGTTGATTAGTATAAATGCAGTTCAGTCACTGAAATATTCCATTTAATTTTTTAAAGAAAGATTCTCTACCAGAATCACAAATGTTTTGCTTGTTTTTAATGTAATTATTTCTTACCTGAAGTCACGGTCACCATTGTTCCTTTCGCCCAGTAGTCAAAACCATAATCACAGTGAGAAACTGTCCCCACTGCCCCATAATATACTGACACCCAAGAGTCACATTTCTATATTACTGTACATTTACTGTTGGCAAAATAATGCAGTTCTGAAATTTCTGATAGATATTATCTTACCTGAAGTTACGGTCACCAATGTTCCTTTCCCCCAGTTGTCAAAGTAGGCATCACTGTGAGTAAATGGACTAACTTGCTGTACAAAAAAACCCTGCATACAATATACTGATACAACCAGTTGTAGTGTAATCTAAGACTGTGTTATCTATAAAGCCATGGCTTAGAATTTTTGTTCAAAATATTGAAATTTGAAGATTATACCTTATATTTTTTGGTGCCTGTTTGTAATGTATTTTTAGTTGCTTTTAAAAATTTCCAATTAGTGTGCACTGCTCAGATAAGAGGTCACATGCAACACTTCCAAATGTTTGCTAAACATACAATTGTAAAAGTGGAGAATTTGTTTTACCATTTCCAACAAACAAATGAACACAGCAAATATTAAACTAAAGCTATTTACCAGAAGAAACAGTCACTTGGGTTCCTTTCCCCCAGTAGTCGAAAGTATCACCATGATTGATACTTAAAACTGAGCACCAAAGTGGTAAGTGGTGTTGAAGTATTGATGAAGTAATGTTCACCCAATCAACTGAAATGATGTGTTGTTGATTTTATAAGGGGAAAATACATTTTCATTCCCTGGAGACACACTTCTGCAGACTTAAATGAACCATATTATTGTCTAAATTAAACTCTGCAATTAGAATATTAAATGTGGCATTTGACAAAAGTCTGATATAACATTTAGAATCGTATATTAATTTTTCAGGATATTTTCATAGTCTTCTGTACTTTTACTCCCCAAAAGGAGTCACACGTGCAAGATATTTTTTTGTTTATTACTATTTCAGGAAATCTTTGTCTACTCATATTTGTCTTCATTTGAGATTTAAATGTTCACAAACTATAGATATTATCATGAATTTAACCATGTTTTGATAAAACATTTGCCTATGATGTTTTTTCATATAAAGACTACTTTAATAAAAATTATAAATAAAATGTATATCTGTGAAATCCTGTAAACAGAGCAGTAATACAGAGCAACATACACTGGATAGTTTCCTTTAAACTTGAATTAAAGATGGGTTGAATTTAGCTGGTAATGAATTAATTTTAGTTGTTGTAAAAGCTGGATTACTGTTAGTAATTATTAGATTAGTATTCTGGTTGGATATGATGTATGTATTGTGTCTGTATGTTACTCTCCTCCTGAGTTATGAGGTCTAGAAAATGGCATGTAACTGCCCACAAAGTGTGGGCCTTAGGGACAAAGAGTTAATCAGAGGTTCCTAAATTTTTGCAATAAAAGACCTCTGAGTATATAAATGAGTTAAACTGTAAAACAAAGGCTAAATACATGTGATGTCTGGCAGGTAGAAAGTCTGCACATGTAATACCCTGAGGAATCAGGTGTAATCTGAGTAGTGTTAGGAGTCTTGCCCAAGAACTCTTACTGGTGTAACACAGCATAGTTGCCCAGACTGGGAATTGAACACCAGTCTCCCAAATGGTGGTTTTATTTGTTGCACCACACCTACCACCAACCTCACGTACAGAGATGAGTAGAAAAAGAAGCCACGTTCTAGTGTATATATACACACACACATGTACTTGCTGTTTAGCAATACATCACATAGACAAATGGCTGCACTGTGAACATAGCTGTTCACATATCTACCTGTTCACTAGAGTGCACACCAGTGGTTCTGACGAGCATGTTTTTCACTGTGCACATCATACAGATGTGAGAAATAGCTAACTAGGTCAGTTAAGACTTTCTTTACAACTTCCCAGCATGTTGATACTGCTGAACCTTGAGTGTCTGCAATACTCCCTAGCATTTTTGCATGTGTTGTGTTGCATTAATTTCTGTATCTATTTCTATATATAACACATGTGTTGCATTAATTTCTGAGGACACTCACAGGTGTATGTGTATTTAACAAGTAAGTACATTTCCAGCCTCAGAACATAAGTGTCAGGATCGGACGGGCAGAAGGGATGACGAAGAGTGTGGAAGCAAATGCTGGGGTTGATAGTTTAATTAGAAAATAAAGCACAAGACAGAACTAAATACACTAACCGATACAAACAGAGCTGACTAACACAGAACATAAACTAACAACGTAAAACAGTATCAAACAGAAGCAAAGAAACACTGACTACATACACGGGTAACATAAATGGGCTGACCAAGACAGACTAAAACAAATGGGGGGAAAGTGACAGGAAAGACAGGGCTGGCAAGAGACAGACATGACAGTAGGACCCCCTTTCGACGCGCAACTCCAGGGCGCATAAAACTACACTCAGAGACGATGAAGGAGAGGGACCTGAAAAATCAGACAAGATAAACAGACAGGACCAGATACTGACAGGGAACATTTAGAACTTGGACTGAGGGTGAACAAAACTGGTGAGAAGACAGAAGATATATTAGACAGGAGAGGTGACTGGAAGACTTTAGACAAACTATAGTGGACTGGGGAACAGACTAGAGAAACATTAGGCAGGACAGGAGAAGGGACATGAGGCCTAGGCAATTGGACATAACGATGACCAGACAAAACAGGAGACTGAACAGGAGACTGGACAGATGACTGGGGAACACATGACTGGACTGGAGACAGAACAGGTGACTGGATCAGGGGAACTTGGGGCTGTACAGAGGACACAGAAGACACTGAAGACTGGACTGGATAAACAGGCGATGGAGAAAATAAAGGTGATGGGACTGGAGACTGGACAGAGGATGGGACTAATGGAGTTTGGGAGACTGAAACTGGAGACACTGACACAACTGGGGACTGGAATTGGGAGGAGACGGGACAGGAACAAATACACAGACAGGGACAGACACAAACTGTGACCGGGACGACCAGACATGGGAATGGGAACAGGAACAGGCACAGGAACTAAAACGGGAACAGATATGGGCACAAAAACAGAACTAAACTGAGATAAGGGTGTGGACAAGGGTACAGATGTGGAGCCAGACTAGGCACAGTTCTAAATGCGGACTCTGCCTTCTGAGCAGGAGCTAGTGCAGTGGTTTCCAGCTCCCGGACTGGATCTGGATCTGGAGCTGTAGTTTAGTTCGAGGGCTTGGCTCCGCCTTCTGGGAAGCGCCAAACGGGGATACAATGGCGTCGCACACCCTCCTCGCCTTTTGAGGCAGCACCTGGTCTCCTAGCAACCCTCATTGCCAAAACCCGTTGCTCCAGGTACTGCCTTGACGGGAGCGGCCACAGCGCGCGACCCATACGGCCTCAGCGGCGCAGGCTCAACTGCTATTTAAGAAAAAAACATTAATTTGTCTGACAGAAATGTTCTATTACAAGCCTTTATCTGAGCAAAAATATCAGTTTTGAAAAAAACAAACTGATTTTTAACCTTCAAAAAATGTTTTTCTGACTCCTCATATTGTACAGAAACTGTGGCCTGCTTAATACTGTAGAAGAAACTGTTTTTATGTTTAAGTTTTACTTTTATTAAGGTCACCTGGCAAACTAATTAACAAACCTGTAATGACACATATCTGAACACAAATATTTTTTTGTCTGGTAAAATTGTTCATAGACATTAAGGTGGTAAATTTCAGAATTCAAAAAGCTCATACAGTTGTCTTTTCAGGAGTATGCGCCTCTCTGTTCCTTACTGCGTTTGGGGACAGAATACACTTGCTTCCTGTTCTAGGTGGTTTTATCACAGCTGGACTTTTTGGTAACTTCTTACTGCCTTAAAAGTACAAACTTTACTTTCTCCTTAGTTAATTTAAATTTAATTTAAATTTAAATTTAATTACATTTAAATTTCTCCTTAATTTCCCTGAGGGAACCCTCCCAATGGATCAATAAAGTTCTATCCTATCCTATCCTAAAGATATTTTATAGCCATTGTTGGATTTAAGAAAATAAACAATTTTCTTTTTCTACACATAAACATGGAAATATTTTCTTCCATTGTACTTGACAAAGGAATGATCTTATGATGACAAAAATACTGGCTAAGATGGCTTCAGTTACTTTACAGCTGTTGTTGTGGGGGAAATGGGAGACTAAATTTTCACAAGGAAACACCTGCATTACTTACATTGTGTAGTGGGTGAGAGAAATATGCCCCTTTCACCATACTGTCTTAGATCTTTGTCTTAGCAAAGATCATCTCACACCTTCTGTGTCTGACTTTAGCAAATGGTCGTCTCACACTGTCTGTGTATGACCCCTTTTAACTCAAGTCAAGGCTTTTTTATTGTCATTACATTTGAGTAACACAGTGCAATGGAATTATTTTCCTCTGGAACCAAGGTGCAACATGGAGCAACAACTCTGTTTACATAGTGATACAAATCAACCCCCTGAAGAATGTTGATGGTCGCTCACCTGTGTAGAGATTCCTTTCTCCATTGTCTCTATGCAGATTACTCCATTTACAACCAACCCACCTTTGTGTACCTTACCTCCATCCCCCATTTACCCCTCTTTCAAGTCCTCTTCTACCTCTTACCTTCATCCCCTATTTACCCCTCCTCCACCATGTATATAAGGTCCTCCTAAAATCCCTCAGATCAGACTGGATGGACTTGTAGACTGGATTCATGTCAGACTGAGTTGACTTCAGACTGGATAGAGTGGATCAGACTGAGTTGACTTCAGACTGGATGCAGATCAGACTACAAACTAGCAAGGCGAACTTAGAGACCTACCAGACTACTGACCAACTAAGCTGTGTCTGTATATGCTTTTCTGTCTGCATCTGAATAAACCCACAATCTGAACCTCCAGTCTCCTAACTCCTGAATGCTGAATTCCTAATAACTGTGTAATATTTGATCTAAAACTCTTTGTTGAAAAGTTGGAAAGATTCCTTTTTGAGATTCTGGTCTATGTTGACTTCACACAATTTCTGAAGATTGTTTATGTTCATTTCCACATATATATACACTCTATATACACGTATACAAATATATATACACTCATCAAAAAAATTGCACCCAATAGCAGTCAACTACCAAGAATGAATATTGGTGGGTACATTTGACATCATGAGACATGTGAATGACACATGTTTCTTAATTGATCATGCACATGACATAAACCAGGATGGGACTTATCGATATACATGACTATATAAGGTCATATATAGTATGGAATATATGGAATATTATCGACTAAGAAAGCCACATATTTTGCAGAGGTCATTTTGACACCCTTAGGGACCCTGAAGAGAGCTGCCAAGTAACTACCAAATATTTCAGTGCAAATCATTACTTTGCCACCTTCTTGCTGGTGTCATAGTTTTGATGGAACAGACTGGCCTTTCATCGCCTATGCAGAACTCCATCCATAATAGACCATCCAGTATCATGACATTCATTGGAATTTCTGAATTTCAATAAACAGAAAAAGGCACACACCAGCAACATGAATGAGAACTGATGGATTGTCAGTAATACAACAGCCATTGTTTGGTGTGGCTAATCCCAATATTATCTCCTATCTCCTGTCTCTGATCAATAAGAGAAAGTTTAATGTAGAAGATAGTGTAGAAATTCAGTATAGTGTAGTTTAAAGGTAAAATATAATATTCATGATCATGTACAGTAAAATATTTTTAACCATTTTGCGTTTTTATTTTATGGCTAATAGCTTCTGAAAATCAGGGATGCAGTCTCTGAAATAATTAGATTATTTCATAAAATCAATCACAAAAGGATGTGCATACAGAAATGTCCAACTTCTGACAAGTAAATTCAGTTATACAGTCAGTGTATATATATATATATATATATATATATATATATCTGTCTCTTTATATATTATATATATATATATATATTTGAATACTTTGGTAAAATGTTTCTGATCAAAAATAAACTGTCATTTTATTTATTTATTTATTCATTTATTTTTATATTTATTTTCATTTTATTTATTTCATTTATTTATTCATTACATTTAAAATTATATATTTTAATCCTTTTTGTTTTAAAGTTGATATTGTGATTAGTAATTTTGAATTAAAATGCTCTAATATTTAAATATTTTGGATTTTTGGTTTTCATGATCTATAAGCCAGTTAAACAAAAAAGTTTGAAATGTTGCTTTATATTACTTTATATTTATATACTTTATATATAAAATATTACACTTTTTGTCATTTACCTTTTTAAAAAATTGTGATCAAAATGAGCTTTTTAATAATTTTCTATTATTATTATTATTATTATTATTATTATTATTATTATTATTATTATTATTGTTATTATTATTATTATTATTATTTTGAGATACACTAGTATATACATCTTAAATTTTTCAAAGACAAATCATTGATAATACTTCAGTCTCAACAGCAAGTTTTTGTAATGGCTTCAATCATTGTGACCATTCCCAGCCACCTAGTGTATACCGTGACACAGTGATACAAGCAATGACAAAAAAAAAACTCAATGCACCAAAAGGAAATTTGTCTCTGAAAACCTGAATCTTCTAATAATATATCCATTAGAATTTGCAGGATTGGTTTCTATACAATATAGAAGATGGTATTGCATAGCGGATAATACCACTGCCCTGTATACTGTACACTGTGGTTTACCTTGCACTACATATATGCTCTGCGATACCGATTAGATATCTTATATAAAGCTATGCTATTTTAAATTATGGTAAATTATATTATATATTATTAAATTAAAACTATATTATTAAATTATTCTTTAAATACTCAACATTACTGCTTCTGGAACATGATAAAATTGTTCTGCAAAGTTGCTACAAAATACAGATTGTGAAAATGACCCATTTAGACTGATAAAAACTCTTAAGAATAAAGTTGCTTCAAAGGGTTCTTTCATCAATGCCCTGGATAATAAACTTTTGATATCTATTAATGCTAAAGTGCCAATCAATTCAGTATTTTAACTGTGCTAATCAAAGATATTTTATGATTAATTATGATGAATCATAGGTTAAAATGTGATTATATAGTTTACATGAATATGTTTTGTATTAATTTCTAAATTTTTTAATCCATCATCAAATCTTTTTTTTATTATATTTAAAGTGACATATTTAATTTTTGTTTTAATGTTCATACTGTGTCATTTGTTATTTATTCTAATTTAGAAATTTAATATTCTAATAATTGAAATACTGGATTTTCATGAGCAATAATGAATAATGAAATGTCACTTTACATGTATTTTATATAAAATATGATAGTTTATCTGTTTTAATTTAATTATGAACACAAACAAACCTTTATTTTTCCAAATGCACCAGTAACATGTTACAGGTTCTTCATGGCCACACAACATTGTTCTTTATGTTATTTTCTTTTCTGTGGCTTCATATAAGAACTGTTTAGGGCATTTTTAAGAGTGTACAGGAACTTTGAGGTGGGCTGAAGTACATGAGATTCAATTCAATCATTCAATAATATGTGATACTTAAATATTACTCATACTATGAATATCACAACACTATTCCTGTGTCCAAATACAGTTATTTGTGATGTGGTGATGTGGTAGTATTTTTGTCACTGTATGACACGTCATGTCAAAAAATAGTGAGGCACAATGTTAATTACTCCCTCTGAGTGTGTTTTCTCTTTAGAACATTAGAATGTGCATTTTACAAAAGTGATCAAATTTAAGATTGATGGAGTTCTATTTTTAGAATTGTACAATTTATTATGATTCACATATAAGTTTAATTTAGTTTTTTAGGATGGTGTTTTAAAATGTTTTTTCACTATTTAACTGCATTTGCACATAAAATGCAAAATACACTAAACAACTGAGTATATCACATGCAAATGTGGGCAGATAAATAATCACACAAACAAAAACTACCTGAGAGTATTAAAGTTTTACATGGTCTGGAAATGTTTGACAGTAGGATTCTTGTTTTCGAGAAAAATCTGAACATTGTGGAAAGAGGTAAACCACTGAACCTCCTCTCTTGGGATCTTGGGATGTCCAGCATAGATAAATGTGACCTGATACAGTGTGCACTAACAGATCTCCCCCTGACCCACACCTTCTGGGTGACGCATCACATGTGCTGATACCTCCAACCTGGGGTTTTTGTCAACCTGTAAACCAGTGTGGTCGTAGTAACCACAGCCACATAGTGCTGCTCTAAAACCACAGTCAGTCGTCCTTTACCCTCATTCTGGTTTAAAGTGCAGTACAATGATAAATCCATAAAATTCACCAGTTGAATTTAAATCAAATATTTGTTTATATTTATTTTAATTTTATTCATTGTTTCAAAGCTTTTCACTGCTTATTGAAGGGATTATTGAAGAATGATGTCAGGATCGAAAGGGAGGACGACGGGTTTGGAAGCAAATGCAGGGGTAGGACTTTAATATAAATAAAGAAAAACAAAGCACTTACTTACAAAGTGGGGAACAAAGTACAAACAAAACGGAACTATACTAACAAACAGGGTACAAACATACCAGCAACAAACTGACACATGACTGAGGAAGACAGACTGAGACAAAGGGTCTTAAATACAAAACAATGGACACACCTGAAACTACTGATTACAAAGGGGCAGGGCTACAAACAAGAGGGAATGGGTGGAGCAAGGGAGGAGACAGAACCAAAATAAAACACAAACCATGTGCTAAGGAGGGAACTGACAGGGAAGGGGCTAGAAAGAGACAGACATGACAAATGAACATGCTGACTTCCTGGTCCTTCTGCAGAACTGTGTTTATCCAAGAAGAAAGCTACTCAGTTTATTGCAGCAACACAGCAATTAATTAGCCTCTCCTCAATGGATAGAAATGATCATGTTCTGGTGCTACTAAAATTATAAAATTAATAACTGTGTAGAAATTCAGAGATAGAAGCATTTGTCATTTCCAATGAACAGATAATATTAAATAGGACTTTAGTAAAATGTATGCATGTAATGTGATTTTTGCATATTGATATTCAAAATGCTATTATATCAGTTTAATGATAACAAAGTATATAAAAATAAGTGAACAAATCCTAATATGTAAAAGAATTCCACATGTTTTACAGAACAACTGAAGTGTACATGATTTCATTATGGGTTATTATTATTTTTTTGCATTTACCATTATATTTACCATCAGCTACCTAAGTAGCTATTTAAAGTTTTCTCATTCTTTGCTCACATATTGTTCAAATTTGTCAATAAATGTGTATATATAGTTTTAATTCAAGTTTTTACATATTACATTTTTATATTTTATTTTATTTGGATCAATATCAAAATTCTTGTATTTTCAGCTCAAACACTCTGGATGATCAATTTCCTGAAAATTACTTTTGATTTACTTGTGTGAAGTTAGTTCACTGGTGGACATAATAACAGTAGCAACTAATTAGGGTCTATTTTTTATTTTTTCGTTAACATTTTACACTTACAATTCTCTGCATTCCAAAGAGAACATTGAAACTGAAAACAAAATACATCCATATTTACAAAGTTTTAACATAATTTATGATATCAGTCCAAAAATGAATCGTTGCTGCTTTAGCACTATAGAATCTAGCTGTTACCCATTCCAAAATAAATATGTCTTTCCAAATGAACATGACCAGAACATATGCATGTATTCTCCAGCTAAGCCCAACTGACATCTGCTGCAGTTTTTGTCAGTAGAAAGTTTCATCAGGAAGGCTCGACAGGGAGTAATGTAGATCCTATGAGCTAGTTTATAGTGAATTAATCGATGAGACAGATTCTTTGATGATATGAAGATATTGTGCCATATTACTTCCCAGTTTTGTGTTGTACCAATTTCACGTAGATCCCTGTTCCAGACCTCCACTGCACCAAGAGTGGAATTATTTGACTTAATGAATAGGTCATACAAATGTGAGACTAAGCCTCTGGAAGATTTATGATTGCACAAGCAATCAAGCAATGGATGGTTTTTTAACTGAGCATTCCAGGGAACCCCAAGAGCACAAAGTGCAGAGCGTAGTCTCAAATATAAAAAATAGGAGGTGCTAGGACTAGAGGATATGTTACATAATTCTTGAAAGGAATAGAGCCCATTGATACCAAAAATGTCTTCTAGAGTAAAAATATTCTTAGTTGACCAAGTAGAAAAAAACAAATGGTTTAGAACTAGTTAAAAGAAAATTATTATGCCATATGGGAGAGGATCTGTGGAGTTTCATATTATATTGGAGAAATTTAGAAGTGGAATTCCATATCTCGAGGGAACATGTGATTATGGGGCCATATCTTAATAGAGATGTCCTGTGTTTAACACTGGCAAAAGGTAAGTCTTGGAGCCTAATAGAAGAGATGAGTTGTTGTTCTATTATCTGCCAAGATCTTGGAGGTGGAATCGAACCATGATTTTATAGATCTGAATTGAAATGCCCAGAAATAATATTTAAAATTAGGAATGGCTAAACCCCAGATGAATTTGAATGCTGAAAAGTTTTTAAGGATATTTTAGACCTTTTGTTGTTCCAAATGAATTTTTTTATTAGCTTCTCAATATCAGTAAAGAAATGTTGTGGGGGAGGAAGAGGAATCATTGTAAATAAAAAATTTATACAAGGTAGAATATTCATCTTAAGTATGGAAATCGTAGCTGACATGAAAATTTAAAGTAAAGTCCATTTGTCTAAATCTTTACTAAGTTTATTAAGAAGATGTTCATAGTTGTATTTCTAAATTAAGGCTAGGTTTGGATATATTTTAATGCCTAAATATGTAAACTGTAGTTTAGAGTGCATTAAACGGTTTAGATCGCTGCCACCTTTGCCAATAGGCATTAGAATAGATTTGTCCCAAATTATTTTGTATCCTGAAAATAAGCCGAATGTATTAAATAAAGAAAGTGCATGGGGGACTGAATCATTAACATTAGAAAGAAACAAAATAATATCATCAGTGTATAGGGAAATATGATGTGACAAATTGTTAATACGGATAGGAGTGATTGAAGTGCTCTGCCTAATAGCTTCAGCTAAAGGTTCAAGAGATAATATAAACAGGCTAGAAGTGAGGGGGCAACCTTGTCTTATCCCTCTTTCAAGAATAAAAGGAGGAGAGATGATGTGTCCTGTAGAAATGTAAGCTGTTGGGGAAGAGTATAGAATTTGAATCCTTTGGATAAAAAGGGGACTGAAACCCAATTTCTTGAGAACTGACCACAGGTATCACCACTCAAGTCTGTCAAAGGCTTTCATTGCATCCAAACTAAATAAAACCTGAGAGGTACTTTCATTTTTGTTGCTGGCATCGATAGTATGCAACATCTGTCTCATGTTATCTGCAGCGAATCGACCTTTGATAAATCCAGACTGATCGTGAAGGATAAGATCTGGTAACGAGTTTTCAAGTCTTTTAGAGAGCACTTTTGTATATATTTTGATGTCAGCATTGAGTAAAGATAAGGGTCTGTAATATGTGCATTCTAAAGGATCTTTGGCAGGTTTGAGGAGTAATGATGATCAGAGCAGTAGTTTGATCCCTATGAAAATTACTTATTTGTATAGAATGATTAATTGAATTTAATAATAATGGGCTAACTATATCCCACATTTCTAGTAAAAGTTCTGGAGGTATGCCATCAAGGCCAGGAGATTTACCTTTCTTCACTGAGGCTGCAGCAGATCTCAGTTCACATAGTGTGATAGGAGAGTCTAACTCCACTGCTTGGACAGTTGATATGGCAAGTTTAGTAGAATATGATATACAACTGCCTCTGATTGCACATTTTGTGACCTCCCACAAGGTAAGAGGATTTATATCTGGTGTGTTATGTAATTGTTCATGCTGAAGAAGATGAACATTAAAACGCCAGCGTTTTGCACTGCTACATCTTTGTGAATGACAGATCTCAAGATGAACTGGAGAATGATCAGATATAAGTATGGGAAGTATGTCTGTGTGAGATATAATCGATTCTAGAGTAAGTGCTATGACGAGAAGGATAAAATGTAAAATCTCTTTCAGAAGGATTTTTCAAGCGTCAGACGTCTGTAATATTTAAATCTGTCCTACAAGTTTTGAAGTATATAGTTTGTTGTGATGATGGTCAATTGTCAACAGATCTGTCCAAATCTGAAATGGTAAAGTTAAGGTCTGTTCCTAGAATTATTGGGTAATTACCTAAACCTAGTAATTTGGTTTTAAGATCTTCTAAGGATGGTTCAAATAAATTTGGGGTGTAAACCGAGGCCAAGCAGTATGTTATTGTATCTAATTTAATTATTGCATAACAGAATCTACCTTAAAGACCATTTCCTGAATTATTTATCTGTAATTGTAGTTTTCTGTTAACTATCAAGACACCTTTAGTCTTGTTAGGTGCACAGGACTTAGCAATTATTTTGTAATGTTTATTTTGAAATCTGTGAACATCATGCAATTTCAAGTGGGATTCCTGTATGAACACTGTGTGCTTTTTTTCTATGCACACATATTATGAAATCTAAAAATGTTGTTCTCTTAATTGGTTCATTGGCACCTCGAATGTTCCATGACAAAATATTATAACTACTCGTGATGTTTGGTACTGCTGAAAATATAATGCAATATGAGGGCTCACTACATTTCTATGATTACAGGAGTGTGGACTGAGAATGCAAAAATCAGATAAAATAGTTGAGTAATTCAGAACAATGGTTAACAGAAAGAATATTTGCCCCCCCCTAGGCAATGTAACAGACTGCAGAGAAAAAAACAAACAAATTAAAGAACAAAGAAAAAAAGAATAAAGGTGAACACAGTTGCTAACTCGCCAGGAATGGAACATAAAATTCCTGCAAGGGCTAGTTGAAACAGAAAGCAAAGAACACTTTCCCTGGATTCTGCCCAAGATGGGGTTACATAGCCACAATCATTTGGTTCTTGAGAAAAGAACTGCAAACAGACATAGCGGAACTATTTGAAAATGGCATTATAATCAAAACACAAAATTGAACTTAGTGATGCATATATAGCAGCCAGAAATACTGGGTTTAAATCAGTTACTGATTAAAGTCATTGCAACTAATTAAAGGCTTGCTATAAATTGCTGAGCATCACCAGGAGAATGAAAGGTGCGGTCGAAGTATAGGTGACTTTAAATGTGGCAGGATAGATGAGGAAGCACTGGATGCCTTTCTGTTTGAGTGCAGCTAGACAGGGTGAGAAAGCTTTATGTTTCTGAGCAGTGGGTCCGGAGTAATCAGCGAAGAGAAACAGGCAGGACTGACTGTGGAGAAATTTGGAAGCTTGTTCCTACGGTTGCGGCCTTACAGCTCTGCGAGTTGGTCCTGCAGCTTGGAGAGTGTTCCAGCGGTCGTCTGTATGTCTTGGCTGTCCTGGCGCTGAGCTGCTTGTACGTTGTCCATGCGGTTCTTTAGAAGCGAAACTGAAGAGGTTAGGGTGGTTATTTTAGTCTCAACGTTGCTCATTCTTTGACGAAAACAGTCCATATCTGAACGCATTGCTTTAACTTCAGTGCAGAGGTTGTATAAAGCTTTCCTCATCTGCTAAATTAGCTCAGTCAGGCCTTGGAGTCCGGAGAAGGAGTTGATGGAGTCACCTGATTGACAGCCCTTTTCTCTGTTTGTTCCATCTTCATTTAAAAGTAGAAGTGTGAGAAAAACAGTTTGCAGTTATTAAAGAAAAGGTGGATAGTGGCTACGCAGAGCACACGTTAAACAGCCATCTTTGCTGGGATCCAACCGGACGTCCCCCTAATTTGGGTCTATGTAAATTTCTACATAGTTGCTGATAGTGGGTGGGCTAATCCAGGTCCAGTAACCGGAAGGTGGGACACCAAACACTTTTGGAGGTATACTTAATTTGGTCTGGAAAATCTAAATTGTCACCTTCAACTGAGAGACTTTTGGTTTGAATGATTAGGAGAAGCCCAGAAACCACCAGACCTGCCAATTACAGCTGCTTCTCCGAGATGCTCTCACCTTCAATCTCAAATAAAGTATACAGCTAAAGCACAAAATAAAACCCATGTGTACAAAAGTTTTCTTTTTGCCAGATGAGACAAAGGCTGTGTTAATTTTCCATACTGATAAAAAAGTGTATTTGGAGGAGATAAGGTGAGGCTCAATCTCAAGAACACTGTGCCAACTGTTATGCATGATGGTGGTGTGTGGATTGCTTTGTTTTATAAACAAAAATGTATGTCATGCACTCATTTTGCTGGTTAACAATACATGTGAAGCCAGTGACTGCCTCTTTTTGAACTGCCACCATTGCATAATTGTTGGACTTCATTGCTGGGTGCCAAGCTCCAATACAACAGCTGACAGATAACTGTTCCAATCCCTCTGTGCAAGATGTGGAGAGAGCGAGTCATCTACCCACCCAGAGAAAGCCTGGGTATCTCATTCTGGCAAGCAGCATGACCAGGGATTCAAACCTGTGATCCTCAGATCATAGTGCATTACAAAACTGAGCAAGTCAGAGCCCATGTCCTAACTTTTTAACATGAGTGTAAATGATTGGATGTACTGTACATGCATGAAAACATATTTTACAATTAATAATATATTATTTACTAGTGTATAAAACATAGAAAATTCTTATAAAGCTCAAATTGAAATTGTCATATTCATTACTTCACATTTTGTTTTACTGTTGATGAGGGGTGTGTTTGCCAAACGTTAAGTACATTAGCACCTTACATGGTTGGAACCATTCAGCTACGATGCAGGTGTTTCATAAAACCATTGCTGGAACTATAGAAGTAACTATGTTGATAACTTACATAGTTCAATCCACCCCAAAGTAGTAGTTCCGATATTCACAACTGCTGTGATTAAAGTGTGTAGTTTGAACTACAGCCCTGGAGCTCCAGAGAGTGGTTAGAAGCTTATTTCCTGATATGTGATTACGACATCGATGACTGAGGACATAGGAGTTAGACGATCATTCATTGGCAGGTTGTTTGTTTAATCAGTAACTCACAGGAAGCAGCTGCCAGCAGGAGCAGTAGACGTGTAGAACACATGGTTTGTGGAGAATTTGGATCTGAAGGATCTTCTCAGTTCTTCAGTGTGTAGTAGAAACTGTCTCTTCTCTCCGAAATAGACAGCAATAGGGGATGGGTTGGGTGGGGGTGTCATTTTGTATTTGTTTAAGCATTGACTTTTGGGTTGCAAATATATAATGTGTGTAAGAAATGGGGAAGAGGTCAGTAATTATAACAGTGTGCTTTAGGAATTCCTGTTCTGCTTGTTTTTAACAGTTAAGTGTTTTCGTATATATTCATTGACCAATTAAAAATAAAGTCAAGTCAAGGTCAAGGCTTTTTTATTGTCATTACAACTGAGTACAGGTACACAGTGTAACGAAATTACATTCCTACCAAGGTGCAACATGGAGCAGCAAGAACAATAGGACGATAAAGTGCAAACACTACAATAAATACAATAAATACAGTAAAACAAGAGACAGTTTGACAGACAGGACAGGACAGTGCAATACCGGTGGTGAGGATAAGGTGCAGAGATATGTAACATACTGTAACATTTAGATGTGCATGATAACAGCAGTTACTGAGGTAGAAAGTTTATAGTTCTGAGTTCTGAATGAGCAGCAAATATTGCTGATAAGGATGGGGGTGAGGGGGGGTGACCCAGTCCCTGTGTGCTGAGTGTGTGTGTGTAGTGTGCTGGGTGGGTACAGTCCAGCTTAGGGTTTGGTGGTCTTTGTGGGTGTGAGGAGTGGTGGTGGGGGATTGAGCTCAGTCTCTGTGTGTTGAGGAGTCTGACTGCCTGGTGGATGAAGCTGTTGCAGAGTCTGGTGGTGGAGGCTCTGATGCTCCGGTATCTTCTGCCAGACAGCATCAGAACGAAGAGACTGTGTGAGGGGTGAGGTGGCTTTGCGGATGCAGCGAGAGGTGTAGATGTCGTTGATGGAGGGGAGAGGAACTCCAAAGATCTTCTCGGCTGTCCTCACTATCGGTTTTAGGGTCTTGCGATCCGTGATGGTGCAGTTCCCAAACCAGACAGTAATGCAGGTGCTCAAGAGGCTCTCTATAGTCCCTCTGTAGAACATGGTGAGGATGGGTGGTGGAAGTTGTGCTCTCCTCAGTCTCCGCAAGAAGTAGAGGCGCTGCTGGGCTTTCTTTGTAATGGTGCTGGTGTTGTGGGTCCAGGTGAGGTTCTCTGCTATGTGAACACAGAGGAACTTTGTGTTTCACACACTCTCTACTGCAGAGCCGTTGATGTTTAGCGGGTGGTGGTTACCTGGTGTTCTCCTGAAGTCGACAACCATCTCTTTGGTTTTGTGAACATTTAGAGATAGGTTATTGGTTCTGCACCAGTCCGTTAGCCACTGCACCTCCTCTCTGTATGCTGACTCATCGTTCTTGCTGATGAGGCCAACGACAGTTGTGTCATCAGCAAACTTGATGTAGTAGTTTGAGCTGTGCTTTGCAGTACAGTCATGATTCAGCAGGGTGAAGAGCAGAGGACTGAGCACACAGCCCTGGGGGGCACCAGTGCTCAGTATGGTGGTGCTGGAGGTGTTGTTTCCAATCCTGACTGATTGAGGTCTCTCAGTCAGGAAATCCAGGACCCAATTGCAGAGGGAGGAGTTCAGGCCCAGCAAGCTCAGTTTTTCGATCAGATGCTGAGGGATGATGGTGTTGAATGCTGAGCTGAAGTCAATGAACAGCATTCAGACGTAGCAGTCTTTGTTGTCCAGGTGGGTGAGAGCCAGGTGGAGTGCAGTTGAAATGGCATTGTCTGTTGATCGGTTCGGACGATACACAAACTGCAGTGGGTCCAGTGAGGAGGGGAGCTGGTTTTTGATGTGTCTCTTGACCAGCCTCTCAAAGCACTTCATGATGATGGGAGTAAGTGCAATGGAACGGTAGTCATTGAGGCAGGACACTTGAGACGTCTTCAGCACAGGAATGATTGTGGACGTCTTGAAGCACGTTGGCACAACAGCAGTGCTCAGAGAAATGTTGAAGATGTCTGTGAGAACATCTGTGAGCTGTTCTGCACATCCTCTGAGCACTCTGCCAGGTATGCTGTCAGGTCCAGGGACTTTTCTTGGGTTGACTCTGATTAGAGTTCTCCGCACATCAGCTGAGGACAGGCACAGTACCTGGTCATTTGGAGGAGGTGTGGTCTTCCTTGCTGCCATGCAGTTCTGTTCAAACCTTGCGTAGAAGGTGTTCAGCGCATCTGGAAGGGAGGCATCACTATTACAAGCGGGTGAAGGGGGCATGTAGTTGGTGATGGACTGGATGCCCTGCCACAAGCGCCGCGTGTCAGCAGTGTCCTGGAAATGGTTGTGGATCTTCTCTGCGTGAGTGCGTTTTGCCTCTCTGATGCCCCGGGAGAGCTTGGCTCTAGCTGTTCCGAGGCCTGCCTTGTCCCCTGACTTGAAGGCCTTGTCCCGGTTTCTCAGCAGCTCACGTACCTCTGCAGTCATCCACGGCTTCTGGTTGGGGTGTGTTTGAAGGTTGAAGTCTCCAGCAATAATGAACAGTCCATCAGGGTGAGAGTTCTGGAGTGGTCCAGTTTGTTCTCCAGGGAGCAGACATTGGAGAGCAGAATTGATGGTACGGCCGGTCGGCTGCTGTTAGCCACTAGCTTAGCACAGACTCTTACCGCGCTTCCGGCTCCTCGCTCACCGCTTGCGGGGAGCCTTCTTCCGGCCAGCCGGCTCAGGAAACACTGCGGATCTTAGCAGGCCTAGCGCACGCAACTCTGCTCGTAGACCGTTGGAAAGTGGATTTTTTTTTACCAGAATTTGTAGGTTTATTAATTAACCATTAATTTTGCAAACACTACAGGTTTTATTACAACATTGTAAATTTACAGTAATTTAGTTTGGATGGGCATGAGTGTGTTCTCTGCACATGAAGTGACTTAATTTCAGTTGTTTTTTCTCCCAGAATGAGAGTACAAATTTCTTGCAAAATGAAACACTACATTTATTTATTTTACCTTATATAATACTCTATAAGGGGTGTGACAAGTATGAGCTAAACAAAAAATTGCTTGTTTGTTTTTATTTTTGCATTTTATTTATTTCAACATGCTACCTCCACCATGCTTCAGATTTGGTAGTGTTTGTGTACAGTTAAATGCTTCACCTACACTCCTCCAAACATCTTTGTCTCATTTGACCATTAAAACCTTCCTCCAGAAGGCCTTTTGTCCATGTGGGTCATTTTGGAGCAGTGGTTTCTTTACTGGAGGGTAGCCTCTCAGTCCATGGTGATGTAAAACTCACTTGACTGGACTGGTGTTCCAGCAGCTTCCAGTTCATTGTAGGGTTGTGCTTTGGTGATTACTGGGTTGTTCCTGATCATTTTAACCAATTTACTCACAGCTGAGGATGACAAAAATGGTCTTCTTCCAGACTTTGGCAAAGTATAGCTAC
>CM067520.1:6258292-6291686 GCA_034509495.1 Acestrorhynchus altus
GAAGCCAGGAGGGTCTCTGACCATCAGCTGTAAAGTATCTGGTTATTCAGTTACTGATAACAGCTATGCAACAGGTTGGATCCGACAGCCTTCAGGAAAAGCTCTGGAGTGGATAAACTATATCTGGGGTGGTGGGGGCACTTACCAAAAAGATTCTCTGAAAAACAAGTTCAGTATTTCTAAAGATGCCTCCAGCAGCACAGTGACTTTACAAGGACAGAACATGCAACCTGAAGACACAGCTGTGTATTATTGTGCTAGAAGCACAGACATACAAAACATATGAGAGCATGTACAAAAACATCAAAGGCAGAGAGCTGCCTCAAACATGCAATGTTTTGGGTCCATTTAATATCCTAATAATTGTTCATGTTTATTGTTTTAAAACCCATAAAACATAAACCTACAATACAACACAACACAACAATAAATACAAATCAACACCAAATATAAATGTCAGCATGAATTCCTCGATTCACAGTGATCGACAACTTCATCTTGATATTGTGCCACAAAGACAGTACAGCTGTAGCCTTTAATGAGTGCAACAAATGTGTTTGGTTACTCGTTCTTGGAAGAGATGGGTCTTCCAAGGGGGAAGTTTGTTCCGGCAGAAAGTCTTTTTACATGTAACTTGCAGGATGATGGGTCAAACCAAACTGTCTTTGATGCTTGAAGGGCTCTTGGTGCAGATCCGGTTTTGAGCACTGCCATCACGTATGAAGGGGCTGGTCCATTTTTAGCTCAGTAGGCCAGCATCAAGGTTGCGAATCAGATGTTCAGCTACAAGAAGCAAATGAAGAGAACACAGAAGAGGAGCTACGTGACTGAGCTCAGAAACATTGAAGATAGGTTGTGCTGCTGCTTTTTGGATCAGTTGCAATGGCATGACAGTACGCAGAGGAAGATCAGTCAGGAGGGAGTTGCAGTAGTCAAATCCTAAGATGACATACCTGGGCAGCCTCGGTAGAGAGAACAGGCCAAATTCTCTGGATATTATGAAAATGAAGTCTGCATGATTGAGAATTATAACTGGCTATCTACAACTATACCAATGCTTCACACCACACACCACCATGTTACACACCTTTGCATCACACATCAAAGAAACAGAATAAAGTATTGTATTTTTATTTAGTATTAAATACTTTCATTACAGTTCATTAGAATAAATGTACAATTGTACTTTTTCCTTCTGTACATAGAACTATTATGTTTGTATCTGTTTTTAAAAGCTCAGAATGTCATGCTAGTCATGACTAATATTATATACTTATAAATGATGAGTAAAAATATATAGATGGAGGTAATATAAGACATACAACTGAAGAAATGTCTTTTAAACATCATTTGTAAAATGTAAGTACATGGAATGCATTTTGTGAGGAAAAAATAAGGGCCCTTAAAAAAATCAGGTGCACATGAGTTGTAGTTAAAGAGAACATGGTAAGAGAAGACTTTATATGAGGCTTTAGGTCTCATTAAAACCTCAGACATTTGTTTGGTCTGCACTTCATTGTTGAATTGAGTGATATCACAATGGTGAGATCCATTGAGCTCTCTGAGGCCTTCTGAAAGAAAACTGTATACGCAAAAAGTATTTAAAAAAGATCTCAAAACAGCTAGCAGTCACACTTGGCTAAGTCATGGGGAAACTCCTGCTGTCAAAAATAAAACATCAGGGCAAGACTGAAGTTTGCCAGAGGACACCTCGACAAAGAGCAAGTCTTCTGGAACAGTGTGCTTTGGGCAGATGAATCCAAACTGTATTGATTTGGGCACAGTGTGTTGGCACAAACTAAACACAGCCTTTGAATACATGAACCTCATACTAGCTGGTGGAGGTGTCATGTTTTAGGGCTGTTTTCCTGTAGCAGGAGCTTGCCAGCCTCGATCATTTTTATACTTTAAAACAAGACAACTAACAACAAGATGAGGAGCAGACACAGTACATTTATTCATGGTGTCTTGTTGCAAATGCATTTGACAGTGCTTAACGTGCCCCCTGTTGTAATAAGGACACTCTAAAAATTTGATTTATCAATTTCATAGCTTTTTCTGCTTTCATAGCTTTTTTTCAGATCTTCTTCATTCATGCTCCAAATTGTAGGCAGGACTGAATGTTTGTCATTGTACATCTAAAAGTTTACAATAATCCTTTTAAATAAATAAAATAATGAATGTAAATAAACACAAGAATATAAATCAATAACTGTTAAATATACCAAAATAAAGAGGTTTTACAATAGTCTCCTTCATGCCATCAAAATCTGACCAGAATCTGACACTAAGTCATTACAGCAGATCCTGTTGTAACATCTTCAGTAAATTGTGAGGTTGGGCCTCCATGGATCACACCAATAACTGTCCTTTTATCCAGCACAGCCACATAAAAAACAACTTTAATCCACCCATCCTATTTTCATCCATATGCAAATCCTAATTTCCTCTCCCAGTATCAGCAACATCTCCCTCTCCATCAATGCTCATCTCTCTAAATGCTCCACAATCATGTTGTCCTCAGTTTCACTGCTGCTGCCTCATGTGAGTGTTTAAACTGAAGCTGCTTTATTAGTGAAAATGTAGAAATCTTTCTTCTCTATTTTCACAGATGTGTTCTGTGATACTGAGCTCATCCAGCGAGAAATGGACTGGCTAAGCATTACCAGTGTAAAGGCAATACTATACAACAACAAGCAGTAATTAAAAAAGCTACTGAAATGTCACCTTTTCAGCTCAAAGTCTCTCAGTCTGTTCTGGAAAGATTCATCTCCAGACACTGCACTGACAACATATTGCACCAGTATGTAATTGCAAATGCAACTTTTCTAATTGGCTAATGTAAATGTTCATGAGTTCACCATCTCAACACAGAAGAGTAAATTTAATATTTTGGAAAAGCCAAATCAAAGTACAACAGAAAAGGACATGAAGCCACAGTTCACAGAAGGACACTCGTCAACCAGGAGTTGACATTGATGTGCAGGACTAATCAACAATTATAAGAAAAGAGATAGAGATGTTGATTTTTTTTTTTGCAAGTTTTTTTTTATGTATTTGTGAGACTAATATGAAAAACTGGAACAAACAAACTGATGATTATAGCACAACTATTAGGAAGGTTTTATTGAAAGAAAGTATTCACAATATATGTTAATATATATTAAAAGTTAATATTAGAATTTCTCAGCATTAATATTACTGTGTAATATGTAAGCAGAATAAATGCAGAAGGGGCGGAGCTATTTAGACTTGTATCTAAAAATTAAAGCTTATGCAAAACCACTGTCATGTATATGTTCTTATTCTCAGTCATCAGTCAGTGTTTGTGATCTTCTGCTGAATGAACATCACTCTGTTGTCTAGAGAATGGAAGTAAAGATGTTCTGCGGTTTTATATTAATGTCTCTCGCTACAAGTAAGATCCTGATGAACTGATTTTCTACTGAATGTTTCAGTCTAAATTCACTGTTATGTTATTTTCTTCATTCCGTCTTTTCCGTTCATGTTTAGGATGTTGGAGTCAAACACTGATTAAGTCTGAAGCAGTGGTCATTACACCTGGTGGATCTCATACACTGACCTGTACAGCATCCAGTCTAGACTTTGATGCCTATTGGATGGGCTGGATCCGACAGGCTGCTGGAAAAGGTTTAGAATGGGTGGGAACAATCAGATATGACAGTCAGTCCAAGTGTTATTCCCAGTCAGTTCAGGGACGATTCACCATCTCCAGAGACAACAGTAAGGATCAGATGTATCTACAGATGAACAGCCTGAAGACTGAAGACACAGCTGTGTATTTCTGTGTCTGAGACCCACAGTGTCAACGCTTTGTAGTTGGAATTTAAGTAAAATATTTTGGTTTTGCTAATCTAATCTAAATGTTGCATTGAATCATTATCTGTTTACTTGAAGCCAAAACTGCTTGGAACCATATGAGGAATTTTAATAATGTATAAAAAATAAGTTAATATAAATATAAATAGAGATATACATATCATCAGAATTTAGATTTTTCTGAATCTGACCATGTTTTGATCAAACAATTTCATGTGCCTACATTTTTTTGTATATTTTAATTTTTATAAGGACCACAAAAACATTTTATATCTTAAAAAACCTGTTGGAAATTGATCATCCAGAGTGTTTTTGGGTTGAATTTAATGATTAAATTGACAAGGATATTTATGATAATAATAATATGATAATATTATAATATTATAATAATAAGAGGATGATAATAAAATAGTCCAAAACAACAACAACAAAAATTGGTTGTCATGTAATTCATGTAAAGTATTCACAGCACTTTACTTTCTGTACATTTTCTTATGTTACAGCCTTGGATTAAATAGATTAAGTACGTTTTCCCTCAAACTTCTTCACAAAATTCCCCACAATGACAAAGTGAGAAGTTTTTTTTTTCTTCAAATGTATTAAAAATATAAACACCAAAATAAACATTTACATAAGTATTCACAACCTTTGCCATGACACTTAAATTGATTCCTTATTCCTTATTGAAACATGGTGGTGGCAGCATCAGGCTATGGAAATGTTGTAGTTCAGCAGGGACTGTGAGATAAGTCAGGGTTGAGGGAAAGATGAGTGCAGGGATGTACAGAGACATCCTTAATAAAAATATGCCCCAGAGTGCTCTAGACCTCAGACTGGGATGAAGGTTTATTTTCCAACAGGATAACAACCCTAAGAACACGTCCAAGATAACAAAGGAGTGGCTTCAGGAGAACTTTATGAATGTCCTTGAGTAGCTCAGCCAGAACTGCAGGGATGTTTACAGATGATACAAGTCAGAGGCTGCATCCTCTACTGAGAGATATTTCCACACCTTGAAAATACTCAACTGTGGAAGTTTGAAGTGTTTCTGTTTTTCATTATCGGAGCTGTCTTAAACACAAATGAATTTTGCTCTTATAGAGTTTGTTCAATTATTTTCACTATCCCTTCTTCTTCTTCTTCTTCTTCTTCTTCTTCTTCATCTTCTTCTTCTTCTTCTTCTTCTTATTATTATTATTTTTTTTTATTAACTTTATTTTTTATTGGTCAGTAAATGTATGAAATCTTTAATTGTCAAAAACAAGCAGAACAGGAATTCTTAAAGCACACTGTTATAATTACTGTCCTCTTCCTCATTTTTTACACACATTATATATTTGCATCCCACAAGTCAATGCTTAAGCAAATACAAAATGACACCCCCACCCACCCATCCCCTATTGCTGTCTATTTAGGAGAGAAGAGACATTTTCTATTACACACTGAAGAACTGAGAAGATCCTTCAGATCCAACTTCATCACAAACCATGTTTTCTACACGTCTACTGCTCCTGCTGGCAGCTGCTTCCTGTGAGTTACTCATTAAACAACATATTTTACTGATCATGTTTATGTTTAATGTCTGCCTTTAATTTTTCAATGTATTATTAATTCACAGGTGTTCACTGTTTTGAACTGACCCAGCCTGGTTCCATGATGGTCCGTCCAGGTCAGAGTCTGAACATCAACTGTAAAGTTTCATATTCAGTTACAGACTATCATACAGCTTGGATCCGACAACATGCAGGAAAAACTCTGGAGTGGATTGGAATAATTGGGAGTCTTGGGGGCACAGCTTACAGTGATAAACTGAAAAACAAGTTCAGCATCTCCAGAGACACTGGAACTAAAACAATAACATTACAAGGACAGAATTTGCAGACTGAAGACACAGCTGTGTATTACTGTGCAAGAAGGTCACAGTGATACAGAATCATGGATTCATCAGACAAAAACCCAAAGTTGCAAAATCAAGTCAATGTCAGGTTATTTACATTTTTTTTATACTTTTGTCAGAATTAGACAAAATCTTTTAAATCTGATTACATACAGTTTACTGCTAAAATGATCAGTGGTATTATAGTGGTATTGGAAGAAATTTGTATCAAAGAAACACTTATGTTATCCTGCAGGGTTGTCACAATAAAATATTTGTACTTCAAAAAAAAATCATAAATTCATGTGCATTCAGTTGTATAAAATATCCATTTGAACATTAAGATGCAAGAACAGGAATAATGACTGTTGGTGTAAAAACTAAATAAGCTGAAGCTGGCTTAATCACAAGGTTGAGTCGGCACTGTCAGGCCTTTAAGCAACATTTTGTTGTCCGACAACAATCCTCAACTGTTCATTTGGGTTCTAATTCATAACTCATTTATCTCCTAAAACATTTGTACTTTGTTGGAACCACAGTACATTGAACCACATTGATTTGTCCCACCTTAGTCTGAACTACAATGATTATGGTTGTGTTTGGTCTGAGTTTACAGCAGGAAACTCATGATTGAGCCTTAGTGGCTGAATTGGCTAAATGCATGAATGTGACTGTAGACAGTTACAGAGACTGGGGTTTGAAAACTGAGTGTTACAGTGTGCTTTTTTCCAATGGCAGCAAAAATCCCTGTGATTAAAAACTGATTCATTAATAAATTGTAAATATTAAGTTGTTCGTTTGTATGTATGTAATAAAGATTTAACATATAGTGTTTATATTTAACACATGGCAATGACTGACCATCTAACCCCTATGCCCTCAATCATCAATGTCATAATCACATGACAGGAAATAGGCTTTACAGCAGTTGTGATTGTCGGAAGTACTACTTTGATGAGGATTGAACTATGTAAGTTATCAACATAGTTACTTCCTTAGTTCCAGCTACAGTTTTAGGAAACACCTGCATCACAGCTGCATGGTTCCAACCACGTGAGGTGCTAATGTATTTAGCAACTTACCTTTTGGCAAACACACCCCTCATCAACAGTAAATCAAAATATGAAGTAATGAATATGACCATTTAAATTTTCTTTCTGAATAAAATTGTGATCACCCATGAGCTTTTTAACAATTTTCTATTTTTATGCACTAGTAAATAATATATTATTAATTGTAAAATATGTTTTCATGCACGTACAGTACATCCAATCAGCATTTACACTCATGTTAAAAAGTTAGGACACATGGGCTCTGATTGGCTCAGTTTTGTGATGCACCATAATCTGAGGGTCACAGGTTTGAATCTCAGATCATCCTGCCCTCATCATGAGAGACCCAGGCTTTCTCTGGGTGGGTAGATGACACTCTCTCTCTCCACATCATGCACAGTGTAGTAATCTAGTAATCCATCTTGTAAAACAACTAAACTCCATTTCTTTCCAACTGAATTAAATCCCAGTTTAAACAAAGGAACTTCCAGTGCATGTTTACTGCTCTGTCCACGTGTACATTCTCAACCTCAAGTATTGAAAAATAAATTGAACAATTTATTATTACAAACCAGATTCCAAAAAAGTTGGGACACTAAACAAATTTTGAATAAAAACTGAATGCAATGATGTGGAGATGGCAAATGTCAATATTTTATTCATAATAGAACATAGATCAAAAGTTTAATCTGAGTAAATGTAACATTTTACAGGAAAAATATGTTGATTTCACAGTGTCAACAAATCCCAAAAAGGTTGGGACATGTAGCAATAAGTGGCTGGAAAAAAGAAATTGAGCATATAACGAACAGCTGGAAGACCAATTAACACTAATTAGGTCAATTGACAACATGATTGGGTATAAAAAGAGCTTCTCAGAGTGTCACTCAGAGTGTCTCAGAGGATCAGCAATTCCACCATTGTTGCTCAGAAAGAATGGTGTTACCAGCATAAAATTGCAAAGACTTTTAAGTTATCATCATCAACCGTGCATAACATCATCAAAAGATTCAGAGAATCTGGAACAATCGCTGTGTGTAAGGGTCAAGGCCATAAAACTCTACTGGATGCTCGTGAAATAACAGAATGGGCTCAGGAATACTTCCAGAAAGCATCATCAGTGAACACAATCCACTGTGCCATCCACCGTTGCCAGCTGAAACTCTACAGTGCAAGAGGAAGCCATTTCTAAGCAAGCTCCACAAGCTCAGACGTTTGCACTGGACCAGGGGTCATTTAAAATGGAATGTGGCAATGGAAGACTGTTCTGTGGTCAGATGAGTCACGATTTGAAGTTCTTTATGGGACACCATGTCATCTGGACCAGAGAGGACAAGGATAACCCAAGTTGTTATCAACACTCCGTTCAGAGGCCTGCATCACTGATAGTATGGGGTTGCATGAGTGCTTGTGGCATGGGCAGCTTGCATGTCTGGAAATGCACCATTAATGCATTTTTCAACAAGATAATGCCAGACCACATTCTGCAGCAATCACATCATCATGGCTATGTAGGAGAAGGACCCGGGTACTGAAATGTCCAGCCTGCAGTCCAGATCTCTCACCTATAGAGAACATTTGGCGTATCATAAAGAGGAAGGTGCGACAAAGAAGGCCCAAGTTGATTGAACAGTTAGAGGCCTGTATTAGACATGAACGGGATAGCATTCCTATTTCTAAACTTGAGAAACTGGTCTCCTCTCTCCCTGTAAGAAGAAGGGGGGATGCAACACAGGGGTAAAAATGGCCTTGTTCCAACTTTTTTGGGATTTGTTGATGCCATGAAATTTTGAAACAACATATTTTTCCCTTAAAATGATACATTTTCTCAGTTTAAACTTTTCATCTGTGATTTGTGTTCTATTCTGAATAAAATATTAGATGTTGGCATCTCCACATCATTGCATTCAGTTTTTACTCACAATTTGTTTAGTGTCCCAACTTTTATGTAATCCGGTTTGTATAGATATACCTGACAGTCTAATCATCAAATAAATGTACATCCAAATGCAAAAACATCTCACTATTTGCCTAGGGTTCTTAATGTTATGTTATGATCAGTTTGATCAGTACTTTCAAAAAGGAGATTATATCCATTGAAATTTGACCAATCAACATGTGTTGATGTTGCATTTAACATCAGAAATGCATGTTAAAAAGTTTTTGTACTGTTTGTCACTGATGAATTAAAATCATTACAGTATCATATCAGTTAATATCATAATCAGTTAATCAGATTAATTATTAAATGCAACATTAAATATTTTCTCTAACATAATCTGTCATTTGAGCTCTTAAATCTTCTAAAATGAAGGGTATTAAACAGAGTTCATTCTGCTTTTGTTGGAGTAACTCTCTATTGTTCAGTGAACACTTTCTTCTAGATTTTGGAGCATTGTTGTGAGGATTTGATTGCATTTAGCCACACGAGCATTAATGAGCTCAGGATGTTGTATGACCTGCCTTGTCCTTATCTCCCCAACTCATCCCAAAGGTAATAGATGGAGCACCATCACTCCAGAGAACACAGTTCATACAGCTTAATGCTCTTACTGGGTCCGAAATGATAAAAGCTCTAGATTTGGTGAATAACTTCTATTACGTTAGGAGCTTCCACATCCAAAAAACACTATATATTGCTTTTAATTAATATTCTATTGATGGTTCCTTCTTTATTAAACTGAATCTGAAATGAGAAATATGTAAATTTCAAGCCCAACTCCACTGCACATCTACCACTCTCATGGTGAGTACACGTATATAATGCATCCAGACACACCCTAAAAAACACATACTCACAGATCCATTTAGAGCAAAGATGAGCTGGACTCTTCTTCTCATGCTGGTCTCCTCACCATGTAAGTAAACACTAACCTCTTATCTTTGGTCATTTTCATGCAATGTTGCTTTCAGTGTAAAATAAAATGCAGTACGCTTAATGGTCTCTATGTCTGGGTTCTTGTCTCAGATGTCCATGGCATCAGTCTGAGTTCATCTCCTGCTCAGGTGAAGCCTCCTGGGCAATCTGTGAAGTTGTCCTGTCAGATATCTGGATTTTCCCTTTTTAGCTATGATGCAGTATGGATCAGACAGCGTCCAGGGAAAGGCTTGGAGTGGATCGGGATCATCTGGACTGGTGGATACGTAGACTACAGGGTTTCTTATAAGAGTCGCTTCACAATATCCAGAGACACAAGCGGTAACGTTCTGTTCTTAGACATCAGGAGCCTGGAGTCTGGGGACACAGCTGTGTATTACTGTGCAGGTCAGCCACAGTAGTACAGCTCAGTGTGAGCTCTGTACAAAAACACATCAGCACCTGTGTTGGAGTCAACTTTCATTCATGTTCATTCAGTCTTAACCTGCCATGTAGACTAAAGTGGAACACAGCTGGTTTGAAATTATGAAAAAATATTACAAAAATATTGAAAATGGTTAAACAAACACTTTACTTGGTATCATTTCATTATTTGCAGTGTTTCATGTTCAAGTCTGCAGTTCTGTCTTATGTCATAACTACACCACAGCTGACTGTACATTTACACAAGTCAGGACGGTCTCTTGTAGCCATTTTTAAAACAACTTATGAATCCAAAAGGTAATCAGTTCAATCATGATTTGTTGCAAATATGTAAGCACAGATTATTGGGAGCTGTAGCTAAACTTTGCCAAAGTCTGGAAGAAGACCCTTTTTGCCATCCTCAGCTGTGAGTAAATGATCAGGAACAACCCAGTTATCATTAAAGCACACCCCTACTATGAACTGGAAGCTGCTGGAACACCAGTCCAGTCAAGTGAGTTTTACATCACCATGGACTGAGAGGCTACCCTCCAGTAAAGAAACCACTGCTCCAAAATGACCCACATGGACAAAAGGCCTTCTGGAGGAAGGTTTTAATGATTTTTAAAGGAGTTTAGGTGTGTCATGTCTGTCTCATGTCAGTCCTGTCTCCCCTGTCAGTTCCTCCCATGTGCTCCTTAGCACATGGTTTGTGTTTGTTTTTGTCATAGTCTCCTCCCTAGTTTCTCCCATTACCACCTGTGTCTAGTCTGTCCCAGCTGTTACCCATGTCACTTAGTACTTAAGATCTGTTGTCCCATCCTGTCTTTGTCAGTCCACTGAAGATGGTATCTGTGAATGTTGTCAGTGGTTCTTTGTTTCCACATTTGTTTGTTACTGTTTTAATTTGTTAGTCTATGTCCTTTTTTTAGTTAGTAGTCAGCCCTGTATCTTACATTGGTTAGAGTAGAGGTTCTTAACCTTTTTCACTGTGCGACCCCCTTTTAGGCTCCAGTAAATTTCGCGACCCCCTACCCCCGAGAAAAAACGGTATCAATAACTAGTAAAATATTCCAAGTATTTTTCATCATATTTTCTCACTTTTTTTTTTTTTTTTCTGTTCTGATGTTCCTCTAGTGCAGGGGTCGGCAACCCAAAGAACCGTTTGGACCCAGTTTCCATGGAAAATAAAACACCGCAAAAAATTTTTGACATCTAAAATGAAGATAACACAGTATATATTGCTTTTTCAAGTTTTTACACTTTGTATAAACAACTGTAGTATGTTTGAAATCCAATAAAATTAGATATTATTTATTTAATGAACGGTTTTTGAACATTTTCAATTCTTAATAAAAGCAACCTGCAGAGTTGAAGGTCTCTTTCAAATGAATTAAAAAGCTGAACTTAAATTATTGATGTAGCAAACAAAAGCAAAAACATGCTGTGAGCCGTCATCCTTATTTCCTTATCTTTGGGCTTTCAGAGTGTGTAATGGAGAGTGGACATGAATTTAAAAAGTACACTGGGACAAAAGCACTATGTCAAACTATGTCTAAACAAAGAAAAATAAATATTTGCAAAATATCAGAATAACTATTTTGATAATAAAATATCATTTTAGATCACAATAATCTTCCAATTTAGAAAGAAAATTGAAAAAAGTTAATTAAGGAATTAAGGTAACAAAATATATTTCAATTAAATACTTATAATGTATTTTCCTAAGCCACATGGAGCCGCTGTATAAGGATGAAAGCCGCGGATTTGCCCACCCCTGATCTAGTGCGTTTTGCGTCCCCACTTCCAATTCGACCTTCTAAAAAACACACTGTCTAGATGACGTGCCGAGCCACAATGTGCATGAATCTGAATCAAGATTCAGATAGAAGAGTCGAGCAGAACAGCGAGTGAGTCAATTTGATTCAGTGAAAAAAACACCAGTTCTAAAAATGCTCTATTTTAGACCATAGTGGGTGCCAAGCAATGTCCTTCATGCGAGACACTCCATCAAGAATGAGAATGACGTGTGAAAAAGTTTAGTGCTTAAATCTGATTCATCGCACATTTAGCTGATAAAACATCTTAATTAGTGTCACATTTGCGACCCCCCTAGAAGTACAGCCCCAGGTTAAGAACCCCTGCTATATGTAGAACAAAGGATACACCCCAACACATTGTACTTTGTTTTACTGAATGAAGAATAACTAAATGGATTAAGGAACATTTCTTGAAACCTTTTGGAATCAAGGCTCTCCTTACAACAATAAATAATGAAATCAGGGGTCTGTTTCAACCCTTCACTTTCCTCCTCCTTTATTTATTCTGAAATGGGCTGGCTAAGCATTACCATTGCAGTGCAAAGGCAATACTATACAACAACAAGCAGTAATTTAAAAAAGCTACTGAAATATCACCTTTTCAGCTCAAATTCTTTCAGTCTGTTCAGGAAAGATTCATCTCTAGACACTGCACTGACAACATATTGCACCAGTATGTAATTGCAAATGCTAATTTGCATTTAGTGTGTTCTTCTGGTTATTGTCTCCTTGCAGCACTCAACATTCAGTTGAGTCATAAACTGCTGCACTTACCATATCCTGAAATATGTTATCATTTAATTAATGTATTCACAATATATTTTAATATATATTAATATATATTAATTTATTATATATAGTTAATATTAGAATTTTTCAGCATTAATATTACTGTGTAATATGTAAGCAGAATAAATGCAGAAGGGGCGGAGCTATTTAGACTTGTATCTAAAAATTAAAGCTTATGCAAAACCACTGTCATGTATATCTTCTTATTCTCAGTCATCAGTCAGTGTTTGTGATCTTCTGCTGAATGAACATCACTCTACTTTCTAGAGAATGGAAGTAAAGATGTTCTGCGGTTTTATATTAATGTCTCTCGCTACAAGTAAGATCCTGATGAACTGATTTTCTACTGAATGTTTCAGTCTAAATTCACTGTTATGTTATTTTCTTCATTCTGCCTTTTCATTTCATGTTTAGGATGTTGGAGTCAAACACTGATTCAGTCTGAAGCAGTGGTCATTACACCTGGTGGATCTCATACACTGACCTGTAGAGCGTCTGGTCTACACTTTGATAACTATTGGATGGGCTGGATCCGACAGGCTGCTGGAAAAGGTTTAGAATGGGTGGGAATGATTACACACAACAGCGGCTCAAAGTATTATTCCCAGTCAGTTCAGGGACGATTCACTGTCTCCAGAGACAACAGTAAGGATCAGTTGTATCTGCAGATGAACAGCCTGAAGACTGAAGACACAGCTGTGTATTTCTGTGCTCGAGCCCCACAGTGACTGAAGAGTTTACAGCGCTGTACACAAACCCCTCCAGTGTGTGAGGATGAAGGAAATGTAGTCATTACGGCAGCAATATGGTCTTAAAATTTATTAAATTTATTAAAAATAACCCAGTAAACTATACTCTGTAATATGTAGGGTGTGTGCAGGTGCTTGGTTACTCTATACTATGTGAGGTGTGTGAGGGTGTTTGGTTACTCTTTACTATGTGAGGTGTGTGAGGGTATTTGTTTACTCTATACTATGTGAGGTGTGTGAGGGTATTTGTTTACTCTATACTATGTAAGGTGTGTGCAGGTGTTTGGTTACTCTTTACTATGTGAGGTGTGTGCGGGTGTTTGGTTACTCTATACTATGTGAGGTGTGTGAGGGTATTTGGTTATTCTATACTATGTAAGGTGTGTGCAGGTGTTTGGTTACTCTTTACTATGTGAGGTGTGTGCAGGTGTTTGGTTACTCTTTACTATGTGAGGTGTGTGCGGGTGTTTGGTTGCTCTATAATAGATGGCTCTTTAAAAGACTAAATTGAAACCCCTCATTTAAAAGTGGTTCTTCAATGGATGTTTTCAAAGAACCTTTTGACACAGTTGAAAGTTCACCTCAAATTATTATTTTTCCATTGCTAATGAGGGACCAGTAAGAAACACTGTCTATTGTAAACCACTGACACCGTTTGTGGTATGCATCACTAAATCGGAGGTCAAGTTAAAGTGAGGTGAAGTGTCAAGTTTTCAGTAGACTCCCATTTGAGCCTCTAGAGGGAAGTCTGTGCAGCTCTACTGTGGATTATATACTAGTGGATCTCAGAAAATTAGAAAATTGTGAATAATTGATTTGTGTTCATAATTTCAAGCAAAAAGTCAGATTTTATATTGATTACATGTAACGTAACATTTTTCATTCCATTTAGTGTTGATCAGATCATCATATAATACACATCCAGTGTATTATACAGTGGTGTGATAAAGTGTTTGACCCCTTACTAATTTCCTGTTTTTCGTGGAGGAGAGTATTACATGGAGGAAACCATGTATTTATGGTATTTTAGTAAAAGTGGACTTCTTTCATAGTTTGACATACATTTCTGTAGTATTTGTCTACATATGAGATGTAAAAATTAACAGAAATTTAAATATTAGTATGAATGTGACCATACTTTGATCCATTTTGTTGCATCTACAATGTTTTGCTAAAAACACATTACATCTCAGAAATCCTTTTGGCAATTGATCATCATCAGTCCGAGCTGGATTACTGATAATTCATCATTCAGATAGGCTGAGTCCTGTAGTTAGTTATGATATGTCTGTCATGTCTATAGATTACTTTGATCCTGAGATATGAAGCTTAAAAAATACCAGCATGTAACTGCCCACAATGTGCGGATCTTGGGTTGTTAGAGATAACTGGTGTGTTCTGTGTGACTGTGTGGTCTGGAGTGGTCTTAGAGTGGCCTGGTAGACTGGAGTTGTGCCCACCCCCACACACACATATACACACACACACACACACACACACACACACACACACACACACACACACACACACACACACACACACACACACTTCACCCAAACAAGTGTCTGTTATATGGACAGGTAAAGTGGGCCCTTCTCATTTTTCCATTATGTAGGTATCATACTGTATAGATACATCAGGTGGGTGTTACTTCTGTATTGTTTGGGTATGTTAGTGCTGGGTAAGGTAGGTAGAACACAGTTCAAAGTCCAGTACAAACACTATTGAAATGCATGTATATAATGTTGTCTGTGTCTCTGTGTAATCATTGTGTAAGTGTATCACCATGTACTGTCCAACATTCACCATAGTACCTCACCTAAAGTACATATTTGGCTCTTTATAGTTTTAACTTGTTTCCTTTACTGTTCCTTGGCTCTCAAATGAAGGTAGAGTCTCCATTTCTGCCTCTATGCCTCTAGAGGGCAGACTGTGCATATCACTAAATGACATGTGAAGTCATAGCAGATTAAAGGTTCAGTTCATTATGACAGACATTCCATTTCACCATGCTGGTAAATATCTACAATAAGATTACCTTTTTAAGTTGTAAAAACCTTTTTTCCATGTTTTCTTATTTGCAAATGATAAATTATGAACATTAGAGGTCAAATGAGATTCTATTATCCAGCACAGCCTCATTATTACCATTCTGCCTTTTTTCATCCATATGCAAATTCTGATTGCTTCCCTCAATATTAGTGGCATTCAACTCTCTCTCCATCAGCTCTCATCTCTCTAAATGCTCCACAATTATGTTGTCTTCAGCTTTAATGCTGCTGGCTGCTGCCTCATGTGAGTATTTGAACTGAAGCTGGATTTGACTTCATCTGCTTTATTAACTTTATTATTACAAACCTTTTTCTTCTCTCTTTTCACAGATGTGTTCTGTGATACTGAGCTCATCCAGTCAGACTCAGTGCTCATCAAACCAGCAGAGCCTTTGACCATCACCTGTACAGTGTCTGGAGCTGACATCACTGATGAAGACAGTCATTATGGAACAGCTTGGATCCGACAACCTGCAGGAAAAGCTCTGGAATGGATCAACACCATTGATTATGATGGAGACATATATGCTAAAGATTCACTGAAAAACAAGTTCAGTGTCTCTCGAGACACCTCCAAAAACACAATAATCCTACAAGGACAGAATCTGCAGACTGAAGACACAGCTGTGTATTACTGTGCTCGAGACTCACACTGACACAGACAGTAGAGAATGATGTTCAAAAACTGTTGACATAAGACGTGACATGATATTTAGGGGTGACCCAAACCATTACACCACCTCCAAAAACCTGTTGATACAATTCTCTAAGTGTTATGATTTATGAAAAAAAACCCCATCTGTGTTCCTCATCAGAGACGGCGTTTCATCTGACCAGGCAATGTTTCTTCAGTCTTCTACTGTCCAGTGAGCCTGTGCCCACTGCAGCCTCAGCTGTTTGTTCTTGGCTAACAGACCCTGATGTGGTCTTCTGCTGTTGCAGACCATCCCCCTAAATGTTGGATGTGTTGTTTATTCTTAGAGGGTTTTCTGCTGTTCACAATTGTACAGAGTGGATTTCTGAGTTCCTGTAGCCTTTCTGACAGCTCCAACCGGTCTGACAATTCGCTACTGACCTCTCTCAGGGTGTTTCGGTCTGCAGAACTGCCCTCACTGGATGGGTTTTCTTTATTCTACCATTCAAAGAAACCCCAGAGACTGTTTTACTGAAAGATCAGCAATTTGAGACATACTCACACCAGTGCTTCTGAATGTTCTGAATGTTGCATTTGTGGACATTTCTGGAAGTTCTGGAATTTCTTTTTATTTATTTAATGTTTAATTAATTTGTTCTTACATTCGAATATTACATTTGTTGGGCATATTTCAAAACGTAATGCCCCTAATGTAGTTTCCATAATGTTTGTTTGGGAATATTACGTAAGGAACATTAAACCTTGCTGAATGTTCAAGGTCAAGGTCAAGGTCAAGGCTTTTTATTGTCATTACAACCGAGTACAGGTACACAGTGCAATGAAATTGCGTTCCTCCGGAACCAAGGTGCAACATGGAGCAGCAATACAATTGGACGACATAAAGTGCAAAACAGTACAATAAATACAATAAATACAGTGAACAAGAGACAGTTCAACAGACAGGACAGGACAGTACAATACCGATTGGTACAAAGAAGTGAGATGAATGGTGGGAATAAGGTGCAAGAGATATGTAACATACTGTACATCTAGATGTGCGTGATAACAGCAGTTACTGAGGTAGAAAGTGTAGTGTAGTTCCTGGTGCGCAGCAAATATTGCTGATAGGATGGGGATGATCCAGTCTCTATGTGCCGTGTGTGTGTGTGTGTGTGTGTGTGTGTGTGTGTGTATGTGTGTAGAGTGCTGGGTGGTTTTCAGTCCAGTGTTTTGTGTTGATGTGGTTTATGTGGTGTGAAGAATGGTGTGAGGTTCAGTTTCAGCTCTGTCTCAGTGAGTTGAGGAGTCTGACTGCCTGGTGAACAAAGCTATTGCAGAGTCTGGTGGTGGAGGCTCGGATGCTCCGGTATCGTCTGCCGGACGGCATCAGAGTGAAGAGACTGTGTGAGGGATGGGTTGGGTCATCCACAATGCTGGTGGCTTTGCGGAGGCAGCGAGAGGTGTAGGTGTCACTGATGGAGGGGAGAGGGACTCCGATGATCTTTTCTGCTGTCCTCACTATCCGCTGTAGGGTCTTGCGATCCGTGATGGTGCAGTTCCCAAACCAGACGGTAATGCAGGTGCTCAAGATGCTCTCTATCGTCCCTCTGTAGAACATGGTGAGGATGGGTGGTGGAAGGTGAGCTCTCTTCAGTCTCCGCAGAAAGTAGAGGCGCTGCTGGGCTTTCTTTGTTATGGCGCGGGTATTGAGGGACCAGGTGAGGTTCTCTGCTATGTGAACACCGAGGAACTTTGTGTTCCTCACAATCTCCACTGCAGAGCCGTTAATGTTCAGTGGTAGGTGATGATTTCCTGGTGCTCTTCTGAAGTCAACAACCATCTCTTTGGTTTTGTCAACGTTTAGGGATAGGTTGTTGTTTCTGCACCAGTCTGTTAGCCACTGCACCTCCTCTCTGTATGCTGACTCGTCGTTCTTGCTGATGAGGCCAACGACAGTTGTGTCATCAGCGAACTTGATGAAGTGATTTGAGCTGTGCTTTGCAGTACAGTCATGAGTCAGCAGAGTGAAGAGCAGTGGACTGAGCACACAGCCCTGGGGGGCACCAGTGCTCAGTATGGTGGTCCTGGAGGTGTTGTTACCAATCCTGACTGACTGAGGTCTCTCAGTCAAGAAATCCAGGACCCAATTGCAGAGGGAGGAGTTCAGGCCCAGCAAGCTCAGTTTCCCGATCAGGTGCTGAGGGATGATGGTGTTGAATGCTGAACTGAAGTCGATGAACAGCATTCGGACGTAGCAGTCTTTCTTGTCCAGGTGGGTGAGAGCCAGGTGGAGTGCAGTTGAGATGGCATCGTCTGTTGATCGATTTGGACGATACGCAAACTGCAGTGGGTCCAGTGAGGAGGGGAGCTGGTTCTTGATGTGCCTCATGACCAGCCTCTCGAAGCACTTCATGATGATGGGAGTAAGTGCAACGGGACGGTAGTCATTGAGGCAGGACACTTGAGACAGGACATTGAGGCAGGACACTTACGTTCCTGTAATGTTCTCTGCTATTTGGATCTCTGCATGATGTTATGCACTGCTCTGGCAAACCAATGACTTGAATTAAATAATTGTATGAATGAATAGGTGTACAGGCATTAATAAAGTGCACAAGTGATTGAATATGGTGTACACTCTTAGGACTTGAGATCTAGACATTGCAGGCAGTTGCATGCTGTTTTCTTTATATTTCAGGATCAGCGTAATCTAAAACATGTACATATCATAAACTACAAGACCCTATCTAACCATTGTCTCATTTTGTGATGAATTATCGTATGGCAGTGTGTAATCCAGCTAAATTCATAAACTTCACTCATTTCCAACTAACTTAAAACCCAGTTCAAATGCCAAAAGAGCCTTCCAGTGCATGTTTACTGCTCTCTTCACATGCTTTTTTCCACATTTTGTTACGTTGCAGCCTTTTCCCAAAATGGCTGAAAGATTTATTTTTCCCCCTCACAATTCTACACACAGTACCTCACATTGACAAAGAGTTGTTTTTTTTAATATTTGCAAATTGATTAAAATTAAAACACAAAAATATCACGTAAATAAGTATTCACAGCTTTTGCTCAACACCTTTGGCAGCAATTACAGCCTTTTTGAGTATGATGCTAAAAGCTTTGACAGTCTAGGAAGAGTCCTGGTGGTTCCGAAGTTCCTCTATTTACAGATAATGGATGCCACTGTGCTCATTGGGACCTTCAGTGCAGCAGAGATTTTTCTGTACCTTTCCCTGGAAACAAGATGCACCTGAGCTCAATTCTGAGTACTTATGTACATGCTATATTGCTATCTTATTTTTAATAAATTTGCAGAAATTTCAAAGAAACGCTTCTCACTTTGTCATTGTGTGGAGTTTTGTTTGTATTTTTAATATTTTAAATATTTAAATTGTAACATCTCAAATGAAGAGAAATATATCTGTTGGGTGTCAGATAGTTTTCAAATACTTTTCCTTTTGTTTGGCAGATAAAAACTACAAAAATATCCCATAAATTCTAAAGGTTTATGCCTCGAGACTGATAGACCTGTCAAAGACTTTTCAAAATGATCAAATTAATTCCAGTAGATTTCTGGTGGAGTATTTCCTTCTTTCATCTTTGGAATAAAATCTCAATAAAATTAATCTATAGTTGTGTCTCCTTTGACAAAGTCAGTACTGTAATCCACCCATGAAGAACTGTTATTCAATTCCATTAGTTCAGCATAAACAGTCATTTTTGTTAAAAAACAAAACAAACAAACAAAACAGTTCTTATACCACATGTGTTTTTTTTGGAGGAAACTTTATGCAAGCCTAGCAAGAGCACACAAAACTCCTCACCAACAGTTAAAAGGCATGAACCCTCAATCACAGGCGTAAGTGTTATGCAGCACCACCATGCTGTCCTGTGCATAAATAAATCCATTACACCATCTGTAATCTATAAACCTTTATTTTAGAAATATATAATGAGATCTCTATTAAATTATTTGAGCACAATCAGAATTCTTAGTTTTATATTTCTCACATACCAGAAAGATTCCACTAATCAATCAAGACACATGCAAATGGGGGTTGGACATACAAATAATGTTCCTGTATAAACTCAGACTGTAGCTGCATTGTTCTCACTTTACTGTGACTTTACAGCTGCAGCCATGAAACCAAGACTCATTTACTGTTTGATTTTCACATTAATATCTGTAATCAGTGAGTAGACTTTTCTGAATCTGTTACTTATATATTGTATATATTAATGTGAGACTGTTATGTGTCATTATGTAACTGAAATGACTGAGTGAATAGAATAGAATAAAATTTTATTGATCCCTTGGGAGGGTTCCTTCAGGGAAATTAAGGATCCAGTAGCAGCATAAGTACAGTAAGCAGAAGATAGGCAGAAAAAAAAAATAATTTAGTCTAAGTAAGCAGCACTATATAAATATATAGAATATATAATATACAGACTATATTACAGTATACAATATAGATAATAGTGCACATGAAAAAAAGAAGAGTCCTTTAGGAGGGTGTATTGCACATTATTATTGCACTTGAAAACTGTTTATTGCACAGAGAGTCCAGTGTGTTGTGGTGGTTGCAGGTTGCTGTTAGCTGTGGTGTTTATTCCACAGGTTGTAGAGGTCAGACATTGACCGAGTCAGAACCAGCTCTCATTAAACCTGGAGAAGCTCACACACTCTCCTGTACCTACTCTGGGATTTCTGATGATGCAGATATATCCTGGATTCTACAGGCTTCTGGAAAAGGGTTTGAATGGATCTCATACATTTCAGCTCCAAGTTGGAGTGATATATTATTCTCAGTCAGTTCATGGAAGATTCACCATAAGCTGAATGAACTGTGATATATATCAATTAAAACTTGATTCACGTGAAATCGTTTCTGGAACAGATGAAATGATCTTTGATCTGCATGGAACAAATTCTGCGGAAAATGATCCTTAATGAATATGGAATGAATTATGTTCCCAGCCATAATGGAACAGGAAGTAGAATGGATAGCTAATACATAAATGCACAATTCATTTGATCATTTCTCTCTTACTAACCAAGAAACAGCACAACGGGAGCTCAGCGAAAATCTGAGCAGGTTCAATCAGTCCAGTTCAAACAATTTTACAATAGAATAAGTTCTTAGTAAGTGTAGCAATGTTCCCATGTTCTGAAAGACAACAAACTGTTACCTTCAGCTGGGAGGAAATTGGTTTGGATCGTTAGGAAAAACCCAAGAACCACCAAGCCATTAGCCTGTTGGGTCCAGTTCAAATAGACATAGCAACAGACTTACTGACCAAATGAACCTGAGACAAAGGGTCTTAAATACAAACACAACATTGACCACACCTGGGACATGATAACGAGGGGGCTGGGTTAGAAATGAGACACAGCTTGTAAGGGGTGGAGCAAGGGAGGAGACAAGGACAAAACAAACAACAAGTGCTTAGGAGCACATGGGGAGAAATAACAAATAGGACAAGACAGGAAGACAGAGGTAAACAGGACTGATATGTGACACACACAGTCACACTCCCACCTAAGGGGCAATTTACCATGGCCAATTCACCTACCATGTGCACTTTTGCAAGGCGGGAGGAAACCAGAATATCTGCAAGAAACTCACCCAGACATGAGAACACACAACTGAATTAAATGATACTTTTCAGTCATTCTGAGGAAGAACAAATGTGTCAGTTAATGATAAAGATGTAGGTCAGGATCATATTTCCTATCATTTCTGTCTGAGTATTGTTCTGAAGACATTGCAGGTCTGAACACATGGCAGTAGGTGATGGTTTCTTATGGTTAGATGGTTATATTTTATATGTCATTAGCCCCGCCCCCTTGGACAGACCAGTAAACATGCTCTGGAAGGCACCTTTAACATTTAAAGTGGGTTTTTAAATCAGTTCTAAAGAAATTTATTTTTTAAGTTTGATTACTCACTGATCGTTCATCTCCCATTGATGCAATGGTCAGACAACAGTTATTGTTATATGCGTCTATGTATGTATGTATGTATGTATGTATGTATGTATGTATGATTACTCTGATTCACGAGATATGAACCTATGAAGATACTTGGGTTAAATAAAGTTAGTGTTCATCATAATGCTTTCATATTAGCTTGTATTTCACTGATAGTAAATGAGTCCTATATTATAATTACTAAACATTCCCTGATCTGGGTTAAAGGCGTATGTAAATGCAAATACATTGAAAAAAAAAATGCAGAAAGGGGGTGGATCTATTTAAATGAAGATTTCAGAATTCAGATAAGCTTCTGCAAAGCCATGCAAAGCAGGTTCTTATTTAGTCATCAGTCAGTGTTTGTTTGTTTCATCTTCTGCTAGATGAACATCACTCTGTTGTCTAGAGAATGGAAATAAAGATGTTCTCTTGGTTTATATTAATGTCTCTCGCTACAAGTAAGATCCTGATGAGCTGATTTTCTACTGAATGTTTCAGTCTAATGTCACTGTTCTGTTCTTTTCTTCATTCCTTCTTTTCCTTTCATGTTTAGGATGTTGGAGTCAAACACTGATTCAGTCTGAAGCAGTGGTCATTACACCTAATTGAAAAAGGATGTCTTTTACTGACCTGTACAGCATCCAGTCTAGACTTTGATGGCTATTGGATGGGCTGGATCAGACAGGCTGCTGGAAAAGGCTTAGAATGGGTAGTGAGCATTTCAGACAACAATGTACTAAGAATATTATGTCCAGTCTGTCGGGGCGATTCTGTCTCAAGAGACAGTAAGGATCAGTTGTTTCTGTACATAGGCAGCCTGAAGACTGAAGACACAGCTGTGTATTATTGTGCTCGACAACCACAGTGACTGAAGAGTTTAGCGATGTACCAAAAATCCCTCCAGTGTGCGAGGATGAAGAAAATGTGATGTCATCATTGCAGTAATATTAGCATGAAAGTCAATTTATTTAGTAACTCAATAATCCAGTACATTAGAATGGAAAGACAGCCAGTGCAAAGTTATTTTGACCTTTTTAAACTTTATTTTAAACTCTTAAGGTTTGTAGCTGCTGTTTAAAATCTACTTACATTATGTCAGTATAACATTTTTAAAATGCTAGTTATCTTTTTTAGATTTTTAAAATGTGGAATTTACAGAAATTATACTGTAGCTCTGAATCTCCTGAGCTGAAGCAGGTCCATTTTGTTATCCAGTGCCTGGATGTTGGATAAACCCACTTGCCCCTCTTTTGTTTCTGGGTACACTGCCTTCGTTTGGCTCCAAGCCAGCTCCAGCGTGACGCTGTTCATAAAATCTGCAGCCTACCTAGCATTGATGTTAACTCTGTTATTGTAATAGCTCTGTCGGGCTGTACTGTATTACTGTTTAAGGGCAGTAGTAGTGCTAGAGAAGCCACTTTTTTCTCTAAAACCACATTCTCATAATGGCTGCATCTGTCAAATACATTATCATTGCACCCCAGCATCTTGATAAGTCATTTAAAGCTTTTTCAAATGTCTATAAACTCATAACACATATACACAAAAAGATATGTAATGTGTACTTTTACATTAGGCCACTGGGACACATTGGTGGGCTGTTATGGGTGTGGGCCGCTGAGAGGCTGAAGGCTCTTCAGTGCAACTGGTAATCATTCCACTGTACTTCCACTCAACTTTGCATTTAGTAAAGGCAAGCTGAGGCGAGGGTGTCATTATTTAGCAGCATAACTAATGTTTTTTTTTACTAGCTAGTGTTAGCTATTTACTAACTCTGCTGATCCACTGATGTCTTTTTATGATGAGGACAACATCCCTGTAACTTTCTGAAACTTTTCTGCTGTAAATTTAATAATGTAATGTAATATAAGTACACATTCTTCATGGGAGCTGTGGGCTTTTGTTTGTGCTACCTCCCTGAAATGTATTTTTTGGGTGGGATGTTTGGGAAAACTATACTAATAGTGCAAAAAAAACGGCCTCAGCTCTTTGGCATGGATTCCACAGGGTGTCGATAACATTCCTTTGATATATTCTGGTCCATGTTGACAAGACTGCATAACACAACTGCAGATTTTTCCGGGAGCACTTTCATGCTGTGAATCTCCTGTTCAACCAGATCCCAAAGTGTTCAAGTGACTGAGAAACTAAAGAAACACTAAACTACTTACTACCGCTGGGTACTGTCATCCGAAAGCATGATATTGACTTTCACTGCTATGTTGATGACACCCAACTCTACATATCAACTAAACCTAATGAGGATCATTACTCAGTAGGATCTTGAGAACTGTGTTACAGAAATTTAAACTGGATGACTACAAAATTTCCAAAAACTCTGAAAAAAATGTTTAATACTAGGGCCCCAATAGAAAACCCAATATCCTTATTAATCTGGATGGTTTCTCAATTATACCCAGCTCCACTGTTAAAAACGTAGGGGTTGTATTTGATTCAGACCTCTCATTTGTCATTAATCACATTAGTCATTTAGTAAAAACTGGATTCTTTCATTTACGCAATATTACTAAATTGTGTAAAGCACTTTCCTACAAAAATACTGAGATACCAGTGCATGCATTCACAACATCAAGACTTTGGAATATTATAATGCCCTTCTGGCTGGTAGTTCAGGGAAATCATTACAGAAACTCCAACTAGTACAAAATGCTGCTCGAGAGTTCTCACCAGAACTCGGAAATTTGACCATATTAGTTCTGTTCTCTCATCCCTCCATTGGCTTCCTATTGAATTCTGAACTGACTATAAAATATTGCTCCTAACCTACAAGTCGCTCAATGGTTTAGCTCTATCCAGATGCTTCTACCGAAATGTCTACCCACCACATCTGAGATCATAGAGCTGCATTAGTATACTGAATCCTACATGGACTTTAATACTAACACTAGCTTGCATCCGACTCACACTCATTAACTATTCATATGTGTATCACATACAGTGCAAGCAACATTTCTTTTCTATTCTACATCTTTTATGCCCATGTGTGTGACTTTGCATTTTGCTCTCCAGTGTCAACCAGAGGAGGATGGGTTCCTCTCTTGAGCTGTGGTTCCTCTCAAGGTTTCTTCCTCCATTGCCCGGGGAATTTTTCCTTGCCACTGTTGCCTGACTGGCTGCTCATTTGAGGCTTGGACCCGGATTTCTGTAAAGCTGCTTTGTTGTCATAAAAAGTGCTATATAAATAAAGTTTGATTGATTGATTGATTGATTGATTGATTGATTGATTGATTGATTGATTGAGTGATTGATTGACTGATTGATTGATGAACTCATGCTCATGTTCTTGTTCATGAAGCCAGTTTCATGAATGCTGGATTTCCATATAACCACCAGAGGGCAGTTGTTTACAGTAGGTCTATGGTCACTAATGCCACATGGCATTAGTGACGTATTGATTGTCCCCTATGCAAATTGTTTCAGTTCTCCTGTCTGTATAAAAAGCAGCTCCATCTTTTCACTCCACTTAAGGTCAGCTCAGCATCTTCAGAGTCCACACACAACAGGCAGCTGACCACAGAGGCAACCTGTGAGACTTTTTATGGACTTTGAGTTGAATCAAGCGTTTGTTCTAAGGATTAGGCAGTGCTATTAATAATAGTGAATTTAATATTTATTAAACAGTGAATATTAATAAATATTTTTTACATTCAGTGAATGTAAACCGAGGAGGATCTTTGACCATCAGCTGTAAAGTATTTGGGCATTTAGTTAATAATGACAGCTATCAGTCTTGTTGGATTTGACAGCCTGCAGAGAAAGCTCTGGAGTGGATTGAACACTTACCAAAAAGATTATCTGAAAAACAAGTTCACTATTTCTAAAGACGCCTCCAGCAGCACTGTGACTTTACAAGGACAGAACATGCAGCTTGGAGACACAGCTGTGTATTATTGTGTGAGGAGACCCTTACAGTTGTTGAGGCTGAGGCTTTAGACAAAAACACTTTAGCATGTGCAGCAATATGCAGAAAAACAATAGTATAATAAAGCTCCTACAAAATTGTTCAGTATTCTAAGGTGATGAAGCACAAAAGTTGCTTATTAACCTTTGGAACTTAATTCTGTGTCATATGACCATTCAAACCATGGACATATCACCAAAAAATTAGAAAAGTATTTATAAGAGACAGTCACATTTATGAGATATTGTTATTTTCAGGAGATGCTAATTTAGTCTCCATTTGAGATGTTAATATTGAGAGAATTTAAATTTTAGAATACAATTGACCAAAAGAGAGCAAACAACCAGTACCTTCTTTTTTCCTCTATAACCTTATATTTGGCTCAGTGATGTCATTAACCTGACCCCTCTCTTTGATCAGAGTATGCATGCTGATTGAACATGTACACATTATCAGAGCTGTAAAATACATTTAAACTAAGTTTTTTTTTTTTATTACTCATTGATAATTCAATACAGTCTAAGTCTTGTGGTTTGTTATATCCTGACATAGAAAGCCTAGAAAAGAACATGTAATTTCTTGCAAAGTGCAGATCTCAGATTGCAAACTAAAACAAGGTTAATTTATTAATAGGAAATGTGAGTTTAGGCCACAAAGCAGGATATCCTTTAAGCTTTAGTTCAGCAATTTCCTCTGTACTCTCTCACTTCATAGCAGCCACACTTCAATATGTGACTGCCAGAAAAACTAACGCTGTTGAATTTAACGCTGGTGCAATTACCTTAATGTACATTTTTCTGGTTTGTAAAATCTGATTGAGCATGAATCATTCCACTGGTTTGCTAAGGTCAGCAACCTGCTGACTGTTTGCTACTGTTGGTCCACCCATGGACCCTCTGAATTATTTTCCTTATATATTGATTAAGAGGTTTATTTGGCCAATTTAAAAAAAAATATTGATTTCAATATTGATGTGGTGCTAGATGAAATGTATTTACTAAATTACAACAGTTGTATTTACTCATTTACAACAGTTAACAAAACAAAGATAAACAGAGAAAACACTGAGCAAAGTGCACCAGTGGACCACCAGCTTTGCCATCAGAGGGCCAACAGTGGGCCACTATCATCTTGCTTCCAGTGAATTAATGCTATTCCTGCAGTTCTGTTATTCCTGTATCTTAACTGAATGCATTCATTGGAAGAGGAGTCCATAAATTGGACATATTGAAGCTCTACACCAGTACTGAAATATTTGCTCACTGCACTTTATGTAGTATTGTGTAGTGTTGCGTCGGGGACTGCAGATTCTCTCTGCTGTGTATCTGTACTTGTTGTTCCAGTAATTGAGTTTGTAGGAACTACATAATTCAGGTCATTGCAGCAGTACTTCATTTAGCAGCTTTAGTATTTAGAGGAATCATAGCTGTAGTTTGAAGGTGTGTTTGGTTGAAGTAAAGGAAGCTGCAGTTTTTCATGCAGGTCTGATTTTTGCAGCTGATTTTATAGCAGCTACGGTGGAGGTTGTTGTACTTGTGCTGGTACTGGTTTCTCGAGTTGGAGTACTTGCATATTCAGAAGCACAGAAGTTTACTTCACAAGTTTTAAATTCTTTAAGTCAGTGTATTTCTGGCCCAGAAGCCTGAAGTGCTTGATTAAATTTCATATAAAACATTTAAAATGCACAACAGCTGCTCAATTGATCAATTGATTGGAAATTGATATTTATTAACAATTGAAGAATTACAAAAAAAACCAAAAAAAAACTGTTCACTGACATTTCAAGATCACATTGTAAATATTATATAGCTCTTGATTCTGTACTTGAACTATGAACTACCAGGTCCATGGCAGGGAGCCACATCAGCTCCACGCAGACTCTCCACCGATCCCTAGGGTCAGTCCTTGGTCCTCTTCTCTTTTCTCTCTACACTACTTCTCTTGGTAAAGTAAAATCTTCTCGTTTGTAAAAGTTAATTGTTCATCATAATGCATTCATATTAGCTTGTATTTCAAAGAGAGTAAATGAGTCCTACATTACAATTACTATCCCTGATTTGGGTTAAAGGCATATGTAAAATCAAATATCAATCAATCAATCAATCAACATTTATTTTTATAGCGCTCTTCATAAATGAAGTTGTCTGGAAACGCTTTACAAGAAATCAAGTAAAAGTTAACAACTCAGAACAAAGAAAAAGACATAGATCTAATTGGTAGCCAAAAGGGGGTGACAGTGTGAAAAAAATCCCTCAGAGCGGAAGAAGAAACCTTGGGAGGAACCAGGCTCACAAGGGGGAGGACCCATCCTCCTCTGGTCAACTACTTATACACAGTTAGGCACTGGACCCCTACACCTCTGTTCAAATATATACTACCTTAATTTTGGTTAAGCTGGTGGACATAATAGTAACAGTAGGTTTGTACATTCAAATACATTGAAAAAAAAATGCAGAAAGGGGGTGGATCTATTTAAAGGAATTCTATTTCAGAATCCAGAAAAGTTTATGCAAATCCATGCAAAGCAGCTTCTTATTTAGTCATCAGTCAGTGTTTGTGATCTGCTGAATGAACATCACTCTACTGTCTGGAAAATGGAAGTGAAGATGTTCTACAGTTTTATATTGATGTCTCTCGCTACAAGTAAGATTTTCTACTGAACGTTTCAGTCTAAATTCAGTAAAATTTCAGTTTTGTTCTTTTCTTCATTCCTTCTTTTCCTTTCATGTTTAGGATGTTGGAGTCAAACACTGATACAGTCTGAAGATGTGGTCATTAACCCTGGTGGATCTCATACCCTGACCTGTACAGCATCCAGTCTAGACTTTGATGGCTAGTGGATGGGCTGGATCAGACAGGCTGCTGGAAAAGGCTTAGAATGGTAGCAAGCATTTCACACAACAGTAATATAAGAGATATGTGTCAGTCTGTCCAGGAAATTACTGTCTCGAGACAACAAGCAGGATCAGTTGTTTCTGCACGCAGGCAACCTGAAGACTGAAGACTTTAGCTGGTATTATTATTGTTCTTTCGACAGCCACAGTGACTGAAGAGTTTGGCTGTACAAAAATCCCTCCAGTGTCTTGAGATGATGAAATGTGATCTCATCATTGCAGTAATATTAGACAGTATTAGACAATGTCAATTTATTTAGAACCATAATATGATCATAGAATTTCTTTAAAATAGAATGGAAAGATAGGCAGTGCAATGTTATTTTTAACAACTCTGAAAATTTGTAGCTGTATTGTATACTTACATTAAGTATAATGTTTTAAAATGCTAAAGTTTTGGATTTTTTAAATATGGAATTTTATAGAAGTTATTATGTATTGTGCACCATGTATACTGAGAGAGATCATGTGACAGATGGAGGAGCTATAAGGAGGGCGTGTGATCAGATGGGCTGTGTGGTTTGCTCATATTAACCTAGGTCTGTTTTGCAAGTGTTTCTCCCCAAGTGGTGATGTTAATATGCTGGTGGAACATGGGACAGTATCTTCACGAATAATGTGGTTAAATTCTCATGCCACCACATACAGCACACACACAATGTTTGTTTTAAAGTGAGCCAATGCTGTTGTGCAGTTCCCTGAGAGCTACAAAAGCCAGTGGGGCAATGTAGACTGCCATTACATTCACTGCTGTAATTTCATACATGAATGTGAGACAACATTTACTATTAGATGTTCTGCCTCAAAAGCAGTGTCTGGACACCACAGAACAAGGCACCAACCACTCTATTCCTTATAGATGCAAAGCCCGCTTGCTCTGGTTGTAATGGAGAGCTGTTCTTCTGCCTATCAAGCTTGAAGATGTGACCGGAGTTAAGCCATGTCTCCATCAAGATGAAGGCAGTGTAGCTTTGCATCTCCTGAGTTGAAGCAGGTCCATTTTGTAATCCAGTGCCCGGCTGTTGGATAAGGCCACTTGCCCCTCTTTGCTTCTACCAAAATGTCTACCCATCACATCGAGATCATACTGCTAGATTAGTAAACTGCATCCAACTCACACTTACACTCCCATATAACTCATTAACTATTCATACAGTGGGGAAAATAAGTATTTAGTCAGTCACCAATTGTGCAAGTTCTCCCACTTAAAAAGATGAGAGAGGCCGTTTAATGACATCGCCATTGAACCCCTCAACTATGAGAGACAAAATATGAAAAAAAAAATTAGAAAATCATTTTGTCTGACTTTTTAAGGAGGAATTTATTTTGCAAATAATTGGAAAATAAGTATTTGGTCACCTACAAACAAGCAAGATTTTCTGGCTGTCACAGACCTGTAACTTCTTTTAGAGGCTCCTCTTTCCCCACTCATTACCTGTATTATGGCACCTGTTTGAAGTTGTTAACAGTATAAAAGATACCTGCCCTGACCTCAAACAGTCACCTCCAAAGCTCACTATGGTGAAAACCCGAAAAAGAGCTGTGGGAGGACACCAGAAACTTCCAGTGTAGACCTGCACCAGGCGGGAAGACTGAATCTGCAATAGGCAAGCAGCTTGGTGTGAAAAATCTACTGTGGGGAGCAATAATTAGAAAATGGAAGACCTACAAGACCACTACTAATCTCCTCGATCCTGGGGCTCCACGCAAGATCAGCCCGTGGGGTCAAAATGATCCTAAGAACGGTGAGAAAAATCCAGAACCACAAGGGGATCTAGTGAATGACCTGCAAGCTGGGACCAACGTTACCACTACCATCAGCAACACACCTCTGACGCCCAGGAACTCAGATCTTGCAGTGCCAAGCGTGTCCCCCTGCCAAAGCAGTCCATATCGACACGTCTAGAAGTTTGCTAGAAGAGCATTGGATGTTCCAGAAAGAGTATATTGGGGAGAATGTCATATGGTCAGATGAAACCCAAAAAGTAGAACTATTTGGTAAGCCACAACTAAATGCGTGTTTGGAGGACAGTGAATGCGAGTTGCATCCAAACACCATACCAGCACTGTGAAGCATGGGGGTGGCAACATCATGCTTTGGGGCTGTTTCTCTGCAAAGGGACCAGGGCGACTGGTCCGTGTACATGAAAAGAATGAACCGGACATGTATTGTGAATTTTGGGTGCAAACCTCCTTCCATCAACAAAGAACGTAAGAAGATGAAACGTATTGGGTCTTTCAGCATGACCAATGATCCCAAAGCACACTGCCAGGAGCAGCAAAGGGTAGCCGTAGAAACATTTCAAAAGTCCTGGAGTGGCCTAGCCAGTCTCGATCTCAGCCGCCGAAAACATTTGGAGGGAGTTCGCGTCCAAGTATTTGCCCGCCGATAGCCCCCAAAACATCACTGCTCTAGGAGATCTGCATGGAGAATGGGCCAACATACCAGCAACAATTATTATTGCCAACGCCCAGCGAACTTTGAAAGCGTTTGACCCCTGTCATTTGCTTATGAGATATACAACAAAGTATTAGAGATAGACTTTTGTTGTGACCAAATACTTATTTTCCACCATTGTTGCAAATAAATTCTTTAAAAGTCAGACAAATGATTTTCTCAATTTTTTTTTTTCATTTTGTCTCTCATAGTTGGGAATCTACCTATGATGTCTGTCATGGCCTCTCTCATCTTTTTAAGTGGGAGAACTTGCACAATTGGTGACTGACTAAATACTTATTTTCCCCACTGTATGTGTATCACATACAGTGCAAGCATCATTTATTTTCTATTCTACATCTTTTATGCCCATATTGTGCCTTTGTATTTTGCTCTCCAGTGTCAACCAGAGGATGGGGTTCTCTCTTGAGCTTTGGTTCCTCTCAAGGTTTCTTCCTCCTAGTCTGAGGGAGTTTTTCCTTGCCACTGTTCCTGCTGGCTGCTCATTTGAGGCTTGGACCCGGATTTCTGTAAAGCTGCTTTGTGACAATTCCTTTGTCTTAAAAAGTGCTATATAAATAAAGTTTGATTGATTGATTGATTGATTGATAAATTTATGCTCATGTTCTTGTTCATGTTGAGTTCATGAATGCTGGATTTCCATATAATCACCCAGAGGGCAATTTGTAGTGGGTCTATAGTCACTAATGCCACATAGCCATTGTTGACATACTGATTGTCCTATTAGTGTTTCAAGATTTCCTGTCTGTATAAAAAGCAGCTCATCTTTTTCACTCCATAAGGTCAGCTCAGCATCTCAGAGTCCACACACAACAGGCAGCTGACCACAGAGGCAACCTGTGAGTCTTTTTATGGACTTTGAGTTGAATCAAGCATTTGTTCTAAGGATTAGGCAGTGCTATTAATAATAATGAATTTAATATTTATTAAACAGTGAATATTAATTAATATATATATTTCCACGCTTTAAACCATGCGGCTTATAATGAGGAGCAGCTTTTTCTTCTTATATATGTTATTTTTTCAGGTGCAGCTTATATTCCGGTGCAGATCAATTGATTGGAAATTGATATTTATTAACAATTGAAGAATTACAAAAAAAACCCAAAAAAACTGTTCACTGACATTTCAATGATTTGTTTTACTTATAAATCTGAGGAAAGCTTTTACTTTAACCTTCTAAAATATATATGGTTATATTATTATGACATTGTTATGTGACCATTGTATTTACTGTTATAACAACATTATTGAATAAGTATAAACAGATCTCATTGTAAATGTTATTTAGCTCTTGATTCTGTACTTGAACTATGAACTACCAGGTCCATGGCAGGGAGCCACATCAGCTCCACGCAGACTCTCCACCGGTGTTCGAGAGGGTCAGTCCTTGGCTTGCCTCTCTGATGTCTCATCATGGATGGCAGCCCATCACCTCAAACTCAACCCCAGCAAGACCGAACTGCTATTCATTCCTGGAAGCACTGGTCCTCACCCTGACCTTACCATTTCCCTTGAGAACTCACTGGTCACTCCATCTACTGAAGCATGGAGCCTTGGTGTAATAGTGGATGACCAGTTATTGTTCACGTCATGTTGCAAAGCTGACTCGGCCCTGCAGATTTCTCCTTTATAACATCAGGAGAATTCTACATTTTCTGTCTAGAGAGGCCACTCAGGTGCTTGTTCAGTCTCTTGTCATCTCAAGACTAGACTACTGCAACTCCCTACTGGCTGGCCTTCCTATGCGGACCATCAGACCATCAGGGCGTCTGCTAAATTCCGCAAATGTAAATGTAAATGTAAATGTAACTATTTCAGGTTAACAGAGCTTTAATAGTACAGAAAGCTTGGATCCCTTCAAATGATTAAGCCAATCTAAATCAAAATGAATAGATAAGGTTCTATGATTTAAGCTAAATTAATTCATATTTACTTGAATGAGTTATGAGTCATCTAGGTTGGGCCTTATATTTGAAGAGTCATTTCCCCAGGTTACCTTCCTTGAAAGCTACCACTAATGCAGAGTTCATGCCATCAGCATTG
>CM067520.1:6292186-6302288 GCA_034509495.1 Acestrorhynchus altus
GTGTGTGTGTGTGTGTGTGTGTGTGTGTGTGTGTGTGTGTGTGTGTGCATTTCCTAACACAAAACAAACTGGACATGTTTTATTATTTTGTAATTTTGTTGTTTATTAACTTGGAAGCGTTGAAAATTATGCTGCATTTTCAGCAGACTTGCCCCGGCCTTGGACATTCAGGTCTCATCTCACATCTCACCTTAAACTTAACCCCAGCAAGACTGAACTGCTATACATTCCTAGAACCACTGGTCCTCAACCTGATCTTGCCATTTCCTTTGAGAACTCATTGTTTACTCACCTACTCAAGAGGCACGGAGCTTTGGTGTGGTTGTAATCGTTCTTGTGTCATGTTGCAAACTTGACTTGGTCATGCAGATCTCTCCTTTACAACATCAGGAGAATTCAACATTTTCTGTCTAGAGAGGCCACTCAGGTCCACACAGAGGACAGCAACTCCCTTCTAGCTGGCCTTCCTAAACAGACCATCCTTGCTACTATATCTAAATTGAAAATTAGGGGCAAATTGCCTGCCCTGTGCATTGGACCAGACTCTTATCCTTGCAAGGGTCCTTCAGGATGCATGGGAATTTCCTCAACCGGTCCACATGTGTTTTGTCCTGTGGGGGTGCTCTGGGAGTATGGGGTACTGGGCTTGCTGCTACAAACTATCCAGTCACTGTACAAATGGAGCAGGAGCTTGGTTCACATGGCAGCCAGTAAAACAGACTGATTCCCAGTTGAAGTTGGACTCCATCAGAGCTGCTTTTTCTTGACGATCCTGTTCATAAAATTTATGGACAGAATTTCTCAGTGAAGCCAAATGGTGGAAGGTGTCTGATTAGTGGTCTCAGGATTACACACCTGATTTTCACAGATGTTGTCATCCTTTGTCTTCATCAAGCCAGGACCTCCAGCTCTCACTGGATCAGTTTGCAGCTGCAGTGCTGCAGACTCTGAGCCCTTCTGTTATGGTGAAGAGGGAGCTGAGCCAAAAGGCAAGGCTCTCAATATACTGGTCAATCAATATTCCGACTCAGACCTATGGCCACAAGCTTTGGGTAGGGACCGAAATAATGAGATTCGGATTCCGGAAGATTCAGAAGTGGCTGAAATGAGTGTTCTCCGTAGGGCTTGACTGTCCCTTTGAGATAGGGTGAGGAGTTCAGTCATCTGGGAAGGGCTTAGAGCTGCTTCTCCTCCATGTGGAAGAAGCCAGCCGAGGTGGATTTGGCTTCTGGTTCGGATGCCTCCTAGTTGCTAAATGTTACACAGCACAGCTAGTGCATCTTAAAAGTTGAATATTGAATATTCATGTAAAGTTTTTTTTTTTCATAATTTCATTCAAGAAGCTGTCATGTTTTATATTTATTACAAGTAAGCTGGTATTTCAAGCTTAGTTTGTATTACTGTTTATTAGTAGGGCTGAAAATCAGAAATCCATCATCTTGAATTGTTAGAATATTTAATTTTGAGTTGTTATAAATTACTTTAAATTACGTATCAGCGATATATATTTTTAGTGCAATATTTTTTATGTTTTCTCTGCATTCATGAAATTATTGTACTGTACTTTGTTATTATCTGTATTATTGTACTTTGTTTCTTTTCTTTTCACACAGAAAGTTAATACAGTAAAATATTTACAACCTTAGATACTTTAAGCACTTTATATTGATCTGCAATGTGTAGAAAATATTGATAATGCAAAATTATTGCTGTTATTAGAAATAGAGACAACATATTCTTTAGTCACTTTCTGTAACATTTTAGTTATTATTAGTAATTAAAGGTGGCGACATATCAAAGATCTTTAAAAAAACATGCAAGAGGTTTTCAGTCACAAAGAATAATATTTTAATTGGGCAGAACATAATTTAAGCATTTAAATGGTGCTTGCTGTTCACATGGTGCTACATAGAAGCCTTACTTTTATTAAAACACTTGTGAAACAGTCCACTTTATTAAAAACGATATAAGCTTTCTTGATCTTTGTCCATGGAGGGTTTTTGAACAGCTGTCTGTATGAGTCCCACCACAGTGTGTCTCTGGCACAGTAATACACTGCAGTGTCTTCAGGCTTCAGTTGAGTCATGTGCAGGTAGAAATTTGAGCTATCCTTGGATGCTGTGAATCTGCCCTGAACAGCCTGGATTGAGCCTTTATCTGATTCAGTATAGTAGTGCATGACCCATTCTAGTCCTTTTCCAGGAGCCTGACGGATCCAGTGCATGCGATAGCTGCCCAAACTGAATCCACTGCAGGCACAGGTCAGTTTGTGGGATCCTCCTGGAGCCACTGCTACTGATTGTTCAGACTGTGTGAGAGTCTGAGAGTGGACATCTGGTAATGAATGAATGCAAAAATTTTAAATTATATATATTTATTTGACAATTTAAAAAAATAAGTAAGTAAGTAAGTAATTTCCCAAAAAGGAACTCACAAGAAATGGCAGCAAGTAGAAGAAGCAGAGCTGTATGACCCATTATGTGTTCTGATTAAATTCTGATGTGTCTTCTTGAGGGGGATGAACTGTTCAGGATGTAACTCTTGCTTAAAAAGGGAAGCAACCTGTTGGGTTATTTGCATAAAAATTCCCAAATGGTCAGCATGTTCATGTGTGTTAATGTACTGTTTTTGTAATTTACTTTGGCTTCTACTGATAATAAATTATATTTAATAATATTTTTATTTAATTTTAAATTGGATGAGTATAATATATAAAAAAATACATAATAAAATAAATTATAAATAAAATAATATTGGTTATTGGTTTATGATTATTATACAACATAAGTTAACTCTTTTTTAATTGATCAAGTATTACACCTTGTTAACCTAGATTTGTCAAAGCAAGAAGCAAATGTCAAGGTATATAATACGCATTTACAGAATTTAAAGCAAATAATATATTCCTAGTCGGCACAATGGCCTCATTCAGCCCACTGCTACGATACATCAACACATCTGCCATATTGGTCCAGGAATGACTGAACTGTGAACAAATTCAAGTAAAGAGAGGAGCTGTGGATTTTGTGGTTAAAAGCACACAAGGTTTACATGTCTCGAACAATTTCAATGAGATGTTTATATATTCAAACTTTTTGGTCTATGTGGAGTAATTTGGATAATATATGTGGAATCGTCCCTTTATCAGTCAAATATGTAGGTTTTTTCTATTGAAAATTGCCTTTTCTGTTTACACGCATCATTCTAGCTTTAATTGTGCTCCAGGACAGAACATTCCAGCTCCAGCTCTATCATTTTCAAATGAAAGCAAAATATAGCTTTAATTATAAAATGTCAGTCACTGAGCTCAATACAGTGAATACCTAAATGGTGAATTAATGAGCAATTTGAATAAGTGATGTTTAAAATCAATGTTTCATTGATATCATTTAGTCACTGTACTAAGACTCTGTCGCAAGTAGCAGTAATACTGTTGCAGAAAACATTTTCATTACAGAATAATGATGGAGGTATTCCTTAGAATTCTTCAGCATAACTTCGAACAATCAGCTGGATGGTTTGAATCCTGGACACTACTAGGTGTTTCAAAAGGACAATTGCCTCAAACAGACATCTATGGAAAAAACATGTAGAGTGTTCTTAAATCTGAGGCCTCTGCAGGAAATCAACTAATTAAATTGATATCTGGTTAACTGACCAACAAATATTTGTCTGCCAGAATTGTCTGGTCATAATGAAACTTGGCCTTGATTTCAGAGAGCCCACCAAAATTTAAAAAGTGACCTATTTTTCTCTCTTTTTTTTTTCATTAAGATGTGTGTTGCCCCTCATCTAACCCACAGTAAGAACAGTTCAAAAATCAGCATAATATTGTCCTTGATGAGTGCTCGTAAACCTCCAACCACAACTGGATGTTGGACACAAAAGTTGTCATGGATATACAGTACCATTGTGTCATTTCTTACTGAATATGTATATATACAACCAACCCAGACTTTTGGTTATAGAGGAAATTAAGAAGAAAGGGACAGTGTGCTCTCTTTCTATGCTCATACAGTGTTCAAGTTTCAGAATAAAAGTCCTAAGAAGGGATAAGACTAATGAAAATAGTAAAAAATTATAAAGGACATTCATTCATTTTATTCTGTTTTATATATTAGGACCACTGTTGAGTATTTTGATTAATCATTATAATTTTCTTCCATTTTCAGCTCAAAAACACTCTGGATGATCAATTCACAATGAAATTTTGGATGTAAAGTATTTCTAGTCTTTATAAGCAGAAGAATACAAAAACTGTAGGTGCAAGTAAGCTTTTGATCTAGACATGGTCAAATTCATAATCAATTCTTAATTTATACATCTGAAATGAAGACAAATTTGAGTAGAGTAGGTTCACCTGAAAATAAAAATATCTGTCATGTGTGACTGTCTCATAAATACTTTTCTAATATTGTGGTAAAAAAAAAAAAATAAAGTACATCAATCTAAAGGTTAATGCTTTCAACCCGAGATCCACACTTTGCAGGCAGATACAAGCTGTTTTCTAGACTTTATTTCTCCGGATCAAAGTAACCTACAGACATGATACACATCATAACAAACTATAAGACGTACCCTATGTAACTCATTATGTAATGAATTATCAGTTAGTAATCCAGCACAGAAAACAGCTAAAATATGTCATTTCTCTGTATTCTCTTTATTTTTACATCTGAAATGTATACTTGAGTAGCCTGTAATCTCTTGAAAATAACAATATCTGTTATGTGTGTTTAATTAATGCAAAAAATTATTAACTGATATCTAGTTCAAGGAAGAAGCATGTGACTGAATATGAAAATATATTCTCTTATTCTGAGATGAACATTTCAGCAGTGAGCTGTCAGGGAGGTTTTTGTTCAGCTGTGCTGTGTGTTTGTAATGTTGTGGATCTCTGGCACAGTAATACACAGCTGTGTCCTCAGGCTGAAAGTTCTGGCCTCGTAAAAATACTGTGCTGATGGAAGTGTCCTGACTGAAACTGATCTTGCTCTTCACTGAATCTTTGATATTAGTGCTACCACCGCTACACAGATATCCAAGCCATTCCAGTGCTTTCCCAGCTGGCTGCCGTATCCAGTGAATACAGTAGCCTGATACTGAGATCTTGCAGGAGAGGGACAAAGATTCTCCAGGTTTAACAACCACAGAGGCAGGCTGAGTGAGTTCAACACAGTCCACACCACCTGAGAACATCAATGATAGAACACAGTGTTAAATATTCTTCACAACAACGTTTAAATTATCATTTCAGTCTCATCACGTTTTTATCCTGTAATTTAAACTTTTACTTACTGAATACTGCTGTTAGCACTAGCAGCAGCACTGAGGAGATCATCGTTTCTTATTACCCTGAACTGAATGAAGCTGCTCCTGTCCTCTTCTCCAACACATACAGACTCTGTTTATGTAAGAGACAATGGTGGAGAATTTGCATGTAATGAAATATATACACCTTCATTGTGTTCATTCACATTTAATCACTTCCAGACCTAAATAAATACATCAATGAACCAATAAAAATTCTGAAGCACACAGTAAAGAGACACACATATAATTATCCAAAATAAAGACTAAGGACACTTTATCACTGCACAGCCTTAACCAATCTGTGGCCGTGAACACATCCACACTCATACTACTGAACTGGATCAGATGAACACACTCCCAGAACAGTAGGCATCTACATCAGCACTGGGGAGCAACTGGGAGTCCTCACCTTAAGCAGAGATGCTGGCCCTGGGAATCAAGTGTCCTTCTATTTGCAAACCAACAGCTAAATTTTTCATTGATAAGCATCATGGAGCAGTGAAAAGCTGCCAACAATCAAGTGCCAACAATTGGTGGGAAACCAGTGCCATTGACCACAGAATAGCACTGAAAGGCCAGTACCACAGATTGGCAAATGGCCAGTGCCACAGTCCTGAGCACCAAAGAGAGGTGATGTGCAGGGCTGTGATTATGACATTTAATTCTGAGACATCAAACAAAGAGCAGAAGAACATTTTTGTGATAAATCTACAAAAAAGGGTTCAAAATCTCTCCTGGGGTTAAGAAAGTATTTACGTCTCCTCTAATTCTGTGTATTGTCTTATTCATTTCTTTTTCTTATTCATTCATATTTCTTACTCATTCTGTGACTGCCTTAAAACCCCATTTTTCTTGTCAATAAGCATCAAGTTTTCCTTTCTGCTTTCAATAATATGAAGTTATATGTCACAGTTTTAAAGGACCACATATATACATACGTATAATGTTGCCATCGTGTTTATCCAGTCACTTCTTATATTTCTTATTAGAAATATGAGAAGTGGCTGGATCAATAAAATGGCAACATTATATGTATGATTTCCACTTCCAGGCAGTTTCTAGGCTGTTGCCAATTAGTAGCTACTAGCAACACGATTATTGTTATTATTATTATTGTTATTATTATTATTATTATTATTATTATTATTATTATTATTTTTATTATTATTATTATTATTATTATTATTATTATTATTATTATTATCTGAAAAGCATATGATATATGTATGGTATAATTTGTTATTATGTGTTTATGTATTTGTTATATATTGTGATAATACAAAGTGAATTTATTGTGTATTAGTTGTAGTTTTCTCTCTTTAGATATTGCAACAATGCTTTATTTGTTTAGGTTGTTCTCTGCCTGTGAATTAGAAACTAAAATATGCATAACATTCCACCTTCACAAAACACTTTACGAAAAATGGAATTTTATATATTCATGGTACAAACTATGTACAATTTTAAAGGTAAATTATGCTACATCTAAAGTTAAGATTGTGTTACATCGGGGGTTCTCTTTTTATTAAGCTTTATAAAAATACAAAATTTAATAAGCTCATTTTATTATATATATACATTATGCACATACACCTGAGAATGCCACCTCAGTGACAAGCACTGTGGACTGAAATGTTGCAGCAGTTTGCTGCCACTGGATAGTTCTGTCATATAGCCTCAGTATAATGAGCACAGCAATACACAGCTGTGTCTTCAGCCTGCAGATTCTGTCCTTTTAGAAAGACAGTGATGCTGGAGGTGTCACTCAAGATACTGAGATTGTTCTTCAGTGAATCCTTGAAGTCTGGGCCCCTGCTTGCGTGGATCCTGCCATTGAACTAAAGAGCTTTTCCTTCAGCTTGTTGAATCCATGGAGTTGAATCCGTCAGTGAGCTGGACTGATAATGGTTAGTACTGCAGTACACACCTGTGAATCAGTTTCATTCATATGATTAAATTTTATGTATTTGTCACGTTTATGCATCATTTCAGTCAAATCAGAAACGTAGAGGCCTACATGATATGAAAGCAGTGAGCAGAGATAAATGATAGTTTGTTTTTTACTTTGTTGAACAACGCTGCTAAATAAATAATGACAAAAAGCCTTTAATAATGTAAATACAATGAACAAAAAAGCAAACTTAAAACATAAAGCTTTAAAACAATGTGGTAAACCTGGGTGTGGATCCACCAGTTTCTCGTGGCCAGCTGCAGCCGCTTAGGAAGACTCTCGTAATGGCTTCTATGAACTAAGTCCTCACTTGCTCAGCGGGAGGCATGTGGACACAGAGACATGATTAGAGTGGGGACACAGGTGATCTGAACGGGGCTCATTGTAGTTCAGGGTGTTCCCTTTGTGTGTGGTTGAGATCACAACAAGAATTCACAATAATAAAAGACAAATTGACAAGAAATACTGTGAGCGAGAATCAGAGTTTAATGTTTTGGTCTGAGTAAGGAGCTGGAGAAGCAACTGTGCAGTGAGAGTGGACATGACTACTGTAATGTCAGTTGAGACCAGTTCATAACTGTGATGAAAAAACAAAAAAGCAAACATACACACACGTAACATTTTGCACAATACAGTGCAGAAGCATATTGCATTTTTTGTTGATCTTTTAACAAGGAACTCACAAGAAGAAGCTGCCTGCAGGAGCAGTAGAGAACATGGTTTGTGTTTTCTCAGTTCTTCTTGGAACTTAATAGGAGTGTCCATTTTAAATTGGGCGAAGTGTTTCATGGTTTAATGGTTCTCTGTAAGAATCATTATATTTAAAACACTAACATTAGAATACACAAATAAGATATTAAATAGAACATGAGAGTGAGTGTGTTATCATGAAATAACAGCATAGATGTGATGAAGCAGTCATATTTTATACAATCTCAAGTGTAGGACAACCAGGGAATGAGCAACAGAGTTATGGGCTCCCAAAGCTTATTGATGTTATCCAAGGTGGTCCCCTCTAACAACTTAAAGAACTTAATATATATTCTGATCTTGGTGCTATACAGACTAAGACACCTTAATGGCAGACCTTCATAATATAAGGCAGGTGGTTTTACTGTGGTGGTTGACTGGTGTATGAAATTGTTTTCACTGAGGGGTTCATATTTTTTATAAATAGTTCATAGTTCAGTTTTTGTACAGATCGTCCTCAGTGTTTTATCACAGTGTATGATCTTCTGGCACAGTAATACACAGCTGTGTCCTCAGTCTGCAGATTCTGTCCAGACAGTGTTACTGTGCTGCTGGACGTGTCGCTAGCAATGCTGAACTTGCTCTGCAGAGAGCTTTGGGTGTCTGTTGCACCATTACCACATATCGTGGAAATCCACTCCAGAGCTTTTCCTACAGGCTGTCGAATCCAGTCTGTACAGTAGCTGGTATCAGTTAATGAATATCCTGACACCTTACAGGTTAATACTACAGACTGACCAGGGCTTCTGACCATGGATCCAGGCTGGGTCAGTTCAATACAGTGAATACCTAAATGGAAAAAAGGGAATTAATTAGCAATGTAAATAAGTGAAGTTTAAAATCGATGTTTCATTTAGTCACTAAACAAAAACTCACAGGACGCTGTTGCAAGCAGCAGTAATACTGTTGCAGAAAACATTTTCATTTTTATTGAGAATTTCTTGACTCTTCTGAAAAGTGTCTCATGTCTTCTTCCCTTCTGCTTTAAATAGGAAGATGAACAGAAAATGTTTGCATACAGAATTTAAAGTTTGTGGAAGAGAATGGCATCATTTTGCATAATCTTTTGTGTGACAGCGCCATCTAAAGGTTTCTAAGAGCATTGCTCTTCCTGGCTTTTCCTTTATAGCTGAATAGACACTATTTATATTTAATTGCACACTGTAATCTTCTAACCTCTTGACCAAATTGTCATAAGCAGTAGATATTTATGGTCAAATCTCTCCAAAGACTTGAGTTGTTTTGCAACTGCCCAAATGAAACAATGCAGAATTTGTTATGGTCAGGATCATGCTCTGGGGTTGTTATTTTGTGCAGCCAATGAAACTGGTACATTACACAATGTGAACAGAATTATGATGGAGGTATTCCTTAGAATTCTTCACCATAACTTCATACAATCAGCTGGACAGTTTGAAGCCTGGACACTACTAGGTGTTTCAAAAGGACAATTGCCTAAAACAGATAAAAAAATCAATGGAAAAACATGTAGAGTGTTCTTAAATCTGAGGCCTCTGCCACGAAATCAACTAATTAAAATGATATCTGGTTAACTGACCAACAAATATTTGTCTAACAGAATTGTCTGGTCAAAATGAAACTTGGCCTTGATTTCAGAGAACCCACCAAAATTTAAAAAGTGACCAATTTATTTATTTATTTTTTTACTAAGCTGTGAGTTGCCCCTCATCTAACCCACAGTAAGAACAGTTAAAAAAATCAGTAAAGCATAATATTGTCCTTGCACTTAGTCCCCTGTACAACCAGCCCAGACATTTGGTTATAGAGGAAATTAATTATAAATTATATATTTTTTTGTTTTATATATTAGGACCATTGTTGAGTATTTTGATTAATCATTATAATTTTCTTCCATTTTCAGCTCAAAAACACTCTGGTTGATCAATTCACAATGGGACTTTGGATGTAAAGTATTTCTAGTCTTTATAAGCAGAAGAATACAAAAACTGTAGGTGCAAGTAAGTTTTTGATCTAGACATGGTCAAATTCATAATCAATTCTTAATTTATACATCTGAAATGAAGACAAATTTGAGTAGAGTAGGTTCGCCTGAAAATAACAATATCA
>CM067520.1:6317288-6347228 GCA_034509495.1 Acestrorhynchus altus
TATCCAGTAATCTTACAGGCGATGGAGAATGATTCCCCAGGTTTAACAACCATGGCTGCAGGCTGAACCAGCTCAATGCCTCGTGCCCCTGTGGACAACATTTGTGGAATTATATAGTATTAAATAAATCAAACTATGAGCAATCTACCAGTATTTGCACACTGCTATTTCTTAACTACACTTACATGATACAGTTGTTAGTAGCAGGAGTAGGTGGGTCAGTGTGGAGAACATGGTGTGGAAGCTGTACTCAGAAGACCTACTTACTGATCTGGCTAAGAATTAAGCTTATATAGCTTTATAGGGAAGTGATTTGCATAAGGATCAATAGAACAGTATATACAGTGCATCTGGAAAGTGCTTCACTCAAGCTCCATCAGATTGGATGGGGAGCATTGGTGCACAGCCATTTTTAGATATCTCCAGAGACGTTCAATCAGGTTCAAGTCTGGGCTCTGGCTGGGCAACTCCAGTACATACATAGAATTGACTCAAAGCCACTCCTTTGTTATCTTAACTGTGTGCTTATTGATCTATTGGATGATAAACCTTCATCCCAGTCTGAGGTCAGAGTGCTCTGGAGCAGGTTATAATCAAGGATGTCACTTCACATTGCTGCAGTCATTTTTCCCTCAAGCCTGACTAATCTTCCAGTTCCTGCTGCAGAAAAACATACCCAGAACCAAGAACCAGTGCCTGGTTCCCTCTATTCATGATGCTTGGCATTGAGGCCATCAGACCAGATCATTTTACTTCTCATGGTCTGAGAGTCTGGCCACTCTACCATACAGGCCTGATTGGTGGAGTCCAGCAGAAACGGTTGTCCTTCTTGAAGGTTCTCTTTCGCCACAGAGCAACACAGGAGGTCTATCATAGTGACCATTGGGCTCTTGGTCACCTTTCATACCACAGTCACAGGCCCTTATACCACAGTTTGTTTGGGCGGCCAGCTCTAGGAAGAGTCTAGGAGCTCCAACTTCTTCTAATTGCAGATTATGGAGGCCACTATGCTCACTGGGACCTTCAATGTAGCAGAAATTTTTCTACACCCCTCCCCAGGTCTGTGTCTTGATACAATCATGTCTTGGAGCTCTACAGACAATTCTTTAGACTTCTTGGCTTGGTTTGTGCTCTGACATGCACTGTCTATCATGGGACCTTAACCTTAACCAATCAACTGAATTTACCATAGGTGTTCTCCAATCAAACTGTAGAAACATCTGAAGTAAGATCAGTGGAAACAAGATGCACCTGGTCTCAATTTAGAGTGTCATGGAAAAGGCTGTGAATACTTATGTTAATGTTAATTATGTTATTTAAAAACATACGCTGAATGGACAAAAGTATTGGGACACCAGCTCATTCACATTTTCATGCTAAATCAAGAGTATTAAAAAGTTTGTCCTGCTTTTGTTGGTGTAACTGTCTCTAGTACACAGGGAAGGCTTTCCACTAGATTTTGCAGCATTGCTGTGAGGAGTAACAGTTGCATTATTGAGTACAGGATATTGGACAATCACCACTCCACCTCATCCCCAACTCACCAGCTTGTACCCATTGGATGGAGCACTATAATGCCTTTATATTTATCTGGAGTCCTATTCTATTGACAGTACTTGTACTGGTACTAGACCAACCGTGTGTATTTGCACATCTGTCAGCAAGATATGCAAATTAAATTAACTCAGTACATTCAACTGAATGGGTGTCCACAAACATTTGGACATGTAGAGCATAATATGGTAAACATGTAAAAAACTTGGATGTTTTAATGACCAAACTGTTACTTTAAAAGCGGGAGCCTGTCGCATCACACATATTGTAATATAATAAGTTCATAATTTGACTGTAAACTGACTCTGACTGTCTGTCATTAGTCTGAAACCCAGGTCATGTGTTTACATTCATTCTGCACCATGTTTCAACCTTCTGTGTGGAGTACTGCTGTCAAAAATAGAGGGAGAGCGCCCCTCTGTGGTTAATGAAATCATTTGTGCCTAAAAAGTGTTTTTATTTATTTTGTATTATTTTTTGAAGGACTCTGGGGACACATGGGTGTTTTTCACAGGATGTGTGTGTGTATGTGTGTGTGTGTGTGTGTGTGTGTGTGTGTGTGTGTGTGTGTGTGTGTGTGTGTGGGACTGTGCTCATGTGGCTCTTTATTATATAGGTCTGTTATTGCCTTGTGGAAAACAGGTTGAAACCACAATGGGTAATATCACATGCAGGCTTTTCTTCCCTTTATTGATGTAATAATTAACTGCTAGGTAAATAGCATTACATACAGTAAATTTGCAAGACCACTTGCTATGATAGATATGAACAGCTATGCAAAAGATATGAACAGAACTTCAGAATATTGTCTGGGCAAAGAGTTTGAATAGAATAGAGTTTGGTAAGTAAGTTACAATATGAAAAATATTGAAAGTTTTAAGAGTTAATCCAAACAATATACTTCTAAACCCTTCATCTGAATAGTGTCGGAACAGACTTTGTTACTGCACTCTCTACCACAGTCTTTACACAGTGCGGCACATCTGGATTGCTCTCATTTCTAATGACTAGAAAAAGATACTTAACAGGGAAACACTGATTATTATAGCATTATAACTCTTTACAGTGGAGCTCTTTTCTTTAGAAAAAAATCAAAATAAAGTGGGGTGAGTACAGTTTCCTACACCATCTAAACAAACTTGGAAACTGGAGAAACCTAACAGTATGTAACAGTACCTGACACGTGTTTTGCTTTTTGTTTGTTTGTTTTGTTTTTTGTTTGTTTGTTTGTTTTTAAGATTTCAGTTTCACTGTGTATATACATTGAATTTTGATTAAACAACATAAACATTGTACTGACACTGATTTTACTGATAGTGACACCATCTAAATTAAAAAAATAATATTTTCAGTCACTAAGTATATATATTATATCAAAAACTACAGACATACAAAACTATAAACTTTAGTATTCTTGCAGTAACCATGTTCATCTGGTTTCAGAAAATACATGAAAATGAACAACTTTCTATTGATCTGATGCAACAAAAGAATGACCAAAGCTCACAGGGAAATGGCCGAATCAGATTCTTGACCTCAACCCTGTTGAGATGCTGTGACTTGACCTGAAGAGGGTTGTACCTTAACTTTAAAAAAACATTTACAAAGAGTAATGGTCCAAAATTTCTTCTCAAATCTTATTTTTAACCACAGGAAACATTTGGTTGAAGGGATTTCAGATAAATGCAAAGCTACAGGTTATTAAATTCACTTACTTTTTCTACCCTGCACTGTGAATGTTTACTCAAAAGTATCAATATAAGAACAGAACAGAGTGTGTGTTTTATTAGTTTGATTAGATTGGGTTTGAAAAAATAGAAAACATCTGAAATTAGAAATATTAGGCTGCATTTTATTAGTAAAATCAATGCAGTATAGTAATTCCACAGGGATATTGCCACTTTCATCCTCTTTGCTTGATTTTTTGGATTTACCAGAAATACTGGTCCATTTATATTTATTATTGAGAACTATGTGTGAATGGCTGAGCTTAATGTTAAAACCCCAACAACAATGTATTTTCTATATTTCATTGTAGTGCTAAAAAGCCATCAATTTTATTTCATAGGATCATAAAATGTCCAGTATAGAAATGGCGCTACATTGTCTCTGGTTAGATACAGTACTGTATGTAATGCATATGAAGAACTTTTGCCTTTCAAAACCAATAATGGCTTGTTGGGAAACAATCCAACTGGCACAAGGCTGACATTAGCATTGCAAAGTGATCCGAATAATATCATTTAAAATACAACTGCATTCCAAAATTATATTATTTAGTTATAATTAATTACATTAGTTTTAAAATTGCTAACAACATTGAAACAACATCATGATATCAACATTCAACTCAACACAGCTGATGTTTTTTAGGAGTAAGTTCTTGTGCATTTGCAGTGTATAGATTCTGAACCCAATATGTGGTAAGGACAGGATATGCTTACCAGTCACAGCTGTTACCAGCAGAAGCAGATGGGGATGTGAGGCAAACATGGTTTGCGTGGACTCAGGGGAGTAGTTTCTTTTCTTAAGAAGTCAACAAGCTATTTTAGAAGGTGCTGGAACTGCACAGTAACATTTGCTCAAAGCTCCTAGTGTCCTAACCATTATACATTTAAGATGAAATTAGATTCGATAAGATTGCATGTAATTATGCAAGAGATGGGAAACGTTCCTTGCTTTGCACTAAAACGCAAATGCATACAAAATGGGCCACATTGTCACCACCATCATTTTTTGTCTGCCCTTGGTCTGCTGCCCTTTGCCCTTTTTACACTGTCCTGTAAAATGCTTTGAATTCAGCTGAGGCAGCAAAGTAACCCCAAATGATGAAGGTCCCTCCACTATGCTTCAGGGAGATGTGTTTTATGAATTTTTGCATATCAGTTTACTAGTGTTGTCATATTTGTCTAATCTGTCCATCAAACCACTCAAAAAGTGGTGCGGAACATCCAGGTGGCCAAACGTTTTACTTGTTTCAGGTTTCTCCAGCTCCACTGAGACTTTAATATTGTTTCATATTTAATACTTTTATTTTAATGTTTTTTGTTTGTATTTTATAATTATATTCTGCATTTGTTACACTCAGGTAAACTGCTACTGTACATTTGTATTGTAATGTCTGTATATGTTTTCTTTGTTGTCGCTGTTGGTAGTTGTCTTCGATTGAATATTGTTGTAGTTGTTTAAAATTTACCACCCATACACAAGCTCCGTTAAAATGAAACACAACTGAACTGAATACAACGTGATCAATTTTAACATGCATGATTATTTTTACTTGTGTTCATTTTGTGGCTAAAAGATAAATGTTGCCCCCTAAAGGTCTGGAAGCTCAAAGTATATTGGTTGGCATTTGCATACAATAAATTATGATTTCATCTAAATTAATAAACACATATCTACAGAAACATAAACAGACCAGTGTTTGATTCCACTTGCATTCTCATTCTTGTGTAAGCTATCTTGAAAATACATTTGAAAACACATTGCATTTCATATCAAAATGAATTTCCACATTAAATGTATTTCAGAATATATTATTTATATACTATTTCTAAAATACATTCATATTACACATTAATGTATCATATCTAATTTTAAGTATTATCAAATATATTGAACATTTCAAAACAACTTTCACATGCACGTACACAATAAAGATTCCATTGGACTATTTGATATTTATCTTAGTTAAAAATAAGTAAATAAATGAATAAATAATATTGTATATGTGTTTAAATATAAAATATATCACCTGGCAAAGTATCATTAACATACATGGCAAACACATGTTTGATAATTCATTAAAAATGTATTTTAAATATAATTTAAATATATTTAACACATACACACAAAAGAATTTTGGCAAAACTGAAAAATGTGCTATACAGTGTTGTAGACATATTTAGTTCACTCTTTAAGTGATGTTCAAATGTCAGTGTTCAAATTCTCAAAACTATTAGTAACGAAAGTATGATCTGAATCAGAGCACATGCAAATTATATATTTACATTACATGAGCAAGTTGATCCAAAGAATGCAGGTGTTTCCTGAAAGACATGCACTGGTAACTTCAACATACTCCAGCTGTGGGACCAAGACATGGCAAAACAGCAATATACAATAACACATATTTCTTAATGTCAAATAATTGTGTTGGACAGTCTGCTGTATAGTAGAAACTACCTCGCTAAAAGGTAGTCATAGCAATTTATAAACGACTTACTTTCTAACATTCTCTGTCCCCACACTGCTGTACACATATAAACAAGCACATGCACATGGTTTGGCCTGCTTGCTGTATCATACACATTTACACATCTACTATATGAGACACAGAAAAATGGATTAGCATGTGTAATTGAAGCTTTCTCTGTGTTGTGATTTCTAGGGATGTCTGAAAACCTTATTGTTGGATGTGCTGTGATATTTTGAGTTTCACATCATCAGAATGCTATTTACATTACTATAAAATGCTTATTGATAGGCTTCCTCAAAGAAAGATGACTTAAATAGGAAGAAATCTGAAAATGTAATAGTTTGATTTGCTGTAATTTGTAATACAAAATATGCATGAAAATATCAGACTTTATAAATTGTCTCGATCAAAGTCCACTTATGTAAAATGTTAATTGGTGAGAAATCCTGTGGTTAAATTAGATATATATTTAGATATAAAAAATAGCCAAGATTAGCCTTTAGAACCCTAAGCCAATTTTGGGGGATGTTTTGTAGTTTGAGTGGTTGTTTTTTTTAGTTTGTTTGTTTTTGTTTGTTTGTTTGTAAATGAGAAAATATTTATTAGAGACAAATGTTGATATTTATAGGAGATCATTATTATTATCAAAAATTATGGATTATAAGCATTTAAATATGTAAATTACATATATAAATGCTGCTGAAGCTCAGTCATGTTCCAGTTGGGTAGTCATGAGTAAAGTGTTGTTTTTGTACAGCTCCTCTGACTGTTTTAATGACTGTGTGTATAGATAGCACAGTAATAAATGGCGCTGTCTTCAGGCTGGACATTGCGCATGTTTAAAAAGCCTGTTTTACTGGAGGAGTTTGCTGACGGACTAATTTTTCCCTTCAGTGAATCTTTCACATTTTCTCTTCCATCATCACAGCCATATCCAATCCATTCCAGGGATTTTCTTGCCGATTGCAAAATCCAGTGACAACAGAAGTTATTAACCCCAGACAGTTTACAGGAGATGGAAGATGACTCTCCAGGTTTGATCACCACAGACCTTGACTGACTCAGCTCAATAGCTTGAACAGCTGTAGGGAAAAAAAACATGAAGGCTTTACTAGATCTAGAAACCTTTCAGAAACATAAAGTACAGCAGAATTAATGAATGAATAATAAACAAGCTTTACAGCACTCACAGGAAGTGGCTGCCAGAAGCAGCAGCAGCCATAATTCAGAGCGCATGGTGTGTCTGTGTGTGTGTTTGTGTGTCTATTTCATCAATGCCTTTTATCATCTGCTACAGGTGAGCTGATTTGCCTGGAAATTGAATAAAAAGGGGAAGCACATCTAAAACAAGTTAAATCTTAGAACCCAAGATGCGACTTCCATGGGCAGGTACATGCTGCACATTCCATAACAAACTACTTTTTTTGTAAATATTTTTTTTGATAAATAAAAGTACATCGAACTACAAAGACATCCAACACAATTGGTCTAGGTTTCTAAAGGTTGTGTAAAATCTGGGCGTCTTTAAAGCAAACATTTCAGGCCACCCATAGGAAACATATATTACATAAAAAACAGTCAAAATATTTTATTTAAAAATGGCAACATTACAGGGGAGGAAAAAAATAAGAAGCAAGAAACCAAGCATTTTAGATGGTGTAAAGTAGCTTTCATTTCAAGTCAGTGCTTTTGCATTAGCGGAGAATAGTGAGAACTTATCGCTGACCAACAGACTGACCTTAAAAGCTTAAAAAAGCATAAAAGCTTCAAAAAGAACATTTTCATAAAACCATAAGCTTACGTGATGGAGAATTCAGCAGCAGTAATACATAAACAAACAACATGGTTATGTCTACAAACAAGATGTGAGTGCTGTTCTTCTATCTGAAGCATTCCTACTGGGATTTGTAGATTTTATGAAACAGAAGACCTGCATTTAAACTTTATTTTTAAATATTCAATGGAATTTGTAGCAGGATGTAACAGTAGAACTAGAGAATTAATAGAGTATTTAAAAAAAATATTTTATTTATTCATATTATTATCATCAGGTTCAATGACTCCTGAAAGGTCAAGAAAGGGACTAAATATATTATACATAATAAAGCTGCACAATAGGTGGAGATCTATTTTGCATTCAGCTAATGATTATTTTCATTGTGGATTAATCTGCTAATTATTTTCTTCAATAACTCTGAAAAGAGTAGGAAATGGGTGGAATTCTACGTATGGTTACTTTTTTAAATACTGGTATTAAACTTTAAAACCCTACACCAATTTTGTGGGATATTTTTGTAGTTTGATGTATTTTTATTCACTCAAGTTTTCATAGGAGATATACAGTATCGTTATTTTCAGGAATTTCTTGGCCAATCAAATTTGTCTTCATTTGAAATGCATTTATAAACTGTCAGAAATCCCATTGGAAATGGATTCTCCTGAGTGTTTTTCTAACCGAAAATGCAAGAATTTGTAATGACTAGATTCACAAGGATATTTATAATAAGTTACTCAAAATGTTTGACAGTTGTCAAAATAAAATCAAAATGTCCTTTATTATTTATGTATGAATCAGTATTATTTCTTCTTGGGACTTTTATTCTGAAAACACTGTCTGAGCAAAGAAAATAAGCCAACAGCCCCTCCTTTCTCATTTTCTTCTGTAACCCATTATCTGGGTCAGTGATGTAGATCCCGCATATAAACATGGACAGAGCAGTGAACATGCCCTGGAAGCTCTTTTGGCATTTAAATATACACAGTTTGATAACCATTAATTTTCATACCATATTACACCTATGGTACACTGGTATACTTCTGCAAACCCTAATTGCAATGTGAAGACCAAAAGTCTGAAATTAAACTTACAATTAGAATTGATGTAGAATGAAATGAACATACAATTCATTAGGAATGGTATACTAATGCTGAGTTGGGCCTAATTTGACCGCAAAACAGCCTCTTTGTGGTATGCATTCCTTTAAGATTTTCCAGGAGCACCTATATGCTTTTAATTTAGATTTCAGATCAGAGTTGGAAGACCACTGAAGAACACTAAACTCAGTGTTGTGTTCATAAAATAAGTTGGCGCTGACTTTTGCTTTGGGTTTTGCATTAAAAGATGGTAATTCATGGTCATGAATGGATGCACATGGCTGGCAACAACACTCAAACTGGGTGAAGCAAGCAATAATTGATAATCAAGTAATTTATTATCAATTATTAACAATAATTAATAAACAAGTGATATTTTCTGGTTCTGGCTCTATGGCAGCCAATTGCAGCAGTTGAGCTCGTGTTGAGCTCCACAAGCTCCGAAAATCTGCTCCACGCTCTGTCTATGCTGTTGTTCCCATTCCTGAAGAACTCCAGAGAGCTTTCAGAGGATGTGATGTAGAGCTGGAGTCAAAACCAAAGCAAAGAGAAGAAGCAACAAACCCATGTTTGTAATAACTGAAATATAGAGTATATACTGTAACATCACATTGATTTATCCAGAATATATTCACAGTGAGCACAGAATGCTCTCCACTCCACATAGCTCTTCATGCCTCAACCGCCTGAGGAAGAAGAGCTGCTGATTTGTCTTCCAGAGTAGAAGACTAGACTGCAAGTGTTGTTTCCAGGTGCACACCCAAGTACCTGTACCTGGAGGCCACTTCCACAACAGATGGGTCAGAACATTGAGCTAGTTATCACATACAAATACCTGGGTGTCCTTCTGGACAAAATAATGGACTGGGAATGAGCAGATTCTTCTTTCTGATGAAGCTCAGGTGCTTCAATGTGTGCAGCAAAAATGTTGGCCATCTTCTTCAAGTCTGTTGTTGCGGGTGCTAGACATTATTATTACTTCTATTCAATCATTGCACTGACACTTTATCTACATATGTACATAACTGACAGACTCGCTGAATGGCTGGACATTATTGTTTGATCCTTATTTCTTTACACGGACAATATTCAGATCTTCTTTTCATATCTTTGTACAGACATTTTACCTGTACATGGACACAACAGACAGGCTTACTGAGCCTTCATGTGTACCGTATTGTCACCACAGCAGCATAATGTTTATGCATTTATTATTACATAGTTAATACTCATAATGGCACACTTCGGTTTGTAGTTTGGTAGTTTTAGCTTTAGCCTTAGTTTGGTAGTTTTAGCTTTAGCCTTAGCTTTAGCTTTAGCCTTAGTAAATTGTATTTTTTATCTATCTATCTATCTATCTATCTATCTATCTATCTATCTATCTATCTATCTATCTATCTATCTATCTATAATTGATTGCATTAACACGCCCATTTGTGAATAGAATGTTGATTGCCGATGGCAAACAGCATGACCTGGGATCATAGTGCTAGTGCATTAGATTGCTGAGTCACTCTAAGCCCTCAGTGACATTTTTGAGAAACTACAGCTTTTCATATAAAATAGTTTTTGCCTTTTATTTTCTGACAATGAAAACATTTGCATTTGGGACTGAACAACAGCTTAACAAATGAAAACATGAAACAATCTGTCCCAAATCTACCTCACAAAAAGATGAGAAGATGCATTTAACATCATAACAAAATTTGTACTTCTTTAATTCTGTCTAAATGCTGTCTCTGTATGTCTACACAACTGATCTCGTGATTTTTACTCACACTATATTACTATTATGACTTAAAGTGTAATTTCCTGCCCACTATAGATTAATGCCTCAACCTGAGGATGGGCCTGCAGATGACTAGACAGTGCAGCCCTCTGGTGGTCCTTAGCCCACAGGTTGAGAAACCATGGTCTAGACAGCTGGGTTAGATCATGTCAAAAAAATTGCTGCAAGGAAGATCAACAGATAGACTGGTGACAGGTTCATGGATGCCCAAGGCTTAATGATACAAGTCCATGGAGGTCCCACCTCACAAGTTACAGGACTTAGAGATCTATAAATATGAGACAGGTGGTATAATGTTCTAACTGTGTGTGTATACAGTATATCTTAGAATAGAGCTCAAGCAAATTCACAAACGGAATGAATCATATGTCAGATATGTTTGCATGTGTGTAAGATCATTTCCATTAAACAGATTTGACTACACTTAAGCCCTGATCAGACAGGGCTACATTTCATGGTGAAGATTGCCCCCTACTGCTTTGTTTATGGTACTGAGTTTTTGCATACACCTGTTTCATCTCCATATTCACCCAGTTCATTTACATATTCATCAGAAGTGAGTGTATGGTTTAAAGTCAGACTGAGGGAGCTAAAGGGAGGAAAGTTTTTGTACAAGGTTCCTGTTGAAGTAATTCACTGTTGCTCGCGAGCACAGTAATACACAGTCTTCAGTCTGCAGATTCTGCCCTCTTAAGGTCACTGTGCTGCTGGACGTGTCTCTCGTATCTTCAAACCTGCTTTTCTGTTTAGCACCATAGTAAGTTTCACCACCACCACATATCTCTCCAACCCACTCCAGAGCTTTTCCTGCAGGCTGCCGTATCCAGTGTGTACAGTGGCTGCTATCAGTCAGTGAATATCCAGAAACTGTACAGGTCAGTGTCATGGACTGACCAGGGGTTACAGTTGTGGATCCAGGTTGAGTCAGCTCAATACAGTGGACCCCTGTTGAAGGAAAACATATTTTATGAATTTGAAACTAAATAATCTATTCTTATTTATTGTGATAAAAATACTCACAGGAATCAGCTGCTAACAGTACCAGCAGCAGACATGTAGAGAACATGGTGACTGGTGATGCTGAACAGGAATAAACTGGTGGTCTTCACCACAACATATTAATAAAGTTGAAAAGATGGGGAATTTGCATAGAGGAACACTTCATGCAAACGTGTTGCTCTGGCTGAACTAAATGCAGTAACCCACCTCCTGGTATTTGTTCAAGTGCTTGAGAATGTGGTAGCTGGGTAGGTCATTTTAGTAAAGGGGTCATATGGAGTTTTATTGTCACATCATATTACACAGGTGTGTAAGGGTGAGTGAAAAACTTGGGTGCAAGTCCCTCTCAGTAGTAAAACAGATGCATAAAAAAGCTTCTGGCCCAGAAAGACTGAATGAAGTGTACATCCCTCAGATCACACCAGAAAATATACACCTCCTCCTTTACTCTTCCTGGAGAACTCTTTTGTTCAGTCATCGCAGTGCAGAGAAAACCCAGCAGGTTCCACCAACATCCACATCTCTGTGAGTCACATAATACAGAGGTCCCTTGTCTCTCTTTGGAAGGAGATCCACACCTGAAGTTCTTTCAGTTTGTTGGTTCATTCAGTTTCATTAGTCAGGAGTATGCTGGGTAGAGGTGAGCCGTGAGTTCACCGCCTCAGCCTGCTCAAATTACTTCTTTCAGCATCTTGGCAGGCATGCGGCCGTGGTGGTCTAGATGAGTACTTCAGTGCTTACAAACAAAGGATCTGTGTCATAAACCCTGAAGTCTGATTTGCGGTGACCGTAAATCTGATTTGTAGAAGTGTTGTCATTGTACTGAGGTGCTGGACAACAATCTGTGTAATAAAATGATAGACAATTAACAAAACTATAAAAGCAGAGCTTACATACAGCAGCCATGCTTGGCAATTCATCTTACTACTAAAGGTATAGTTTATTGGTAATGTTGGTAAACAATAAGACCTGTTTGGTTTGGATCAAAATTTTGACTTCATTTACATTCTAATATATGTTAAGTGCTTAACTGTAATCATGGATTGTATTTCAAGTGTATTTGCATATGAAGGTATTCATCTTGTACTGACCTACAGTTAAGATCTGGTGAAAAAGAATGTGCAGTACAGACAAAGCTGCCCTCTGCATGTTTCACATAATACAACTAATTTTATACCTGATCCAGCTGAGTTTTATGTCTGATTACACCTGATTAAGCTGAAGTTAAAGCCGATTTAACATATTTAATACATGATTTGGTTATTTTACACCTGATTCAGCATTGATACACCAGATTATACCTGATTCAGCTGATTTTACATATAACCTGACTAATATTACACCAGTCATCTTATGTCACTGCTGCTTCAGATGATTTTAGGCATAATTCAAGTAGTTTTAAACCTTACTGAGGTGATTTTTTATCACTTGTGGTGATTTAGTAATGACATCTGATTTATGGAATTTACAGGTGATTTGCATAGATGATTGGGGTGATTTACATTCAATTAAGATTAAATGCTTAATGATAGAGATGGGATTATGAAGAACCATTACACAAGTAAAAAATTATGCTGTAAAAATAATTATGACGAAATCAGTGACCCACATAATGAGTTATAAATGAAAATGAGAAGAGAGGGGCTATTTGCTCTTTTTCATTTAGATTTTTCCTCTCACAGTATTCAAATTTCTGAATAAACATCCTGAGAAGAGATTATTGTGATACATAAATTACTAAATATACTGTATATTAGGACTGTTTTTTTTTTTTATTCTTTTATTTGGACCACTGCCAATATTTTGAAGAATGTCTTATTATAAATACCCAAATCAATCAAATCATTATGAACGAACTCATCATAATTATTGCACTTTTAGCTCATAAATTACCTAGTGATTTAGATTTCCATGATTTCTGAGATGTAAAGGTTTTTAGTCCTTTCACACACAAATGAAATCCATTGTGGAAGTAATTTAAATGAAAACATTGTTACATTCAATAAAAATATTGAATTACTCTTTCATTTTTTACATCTCAAATTTAAGACATTTGAAGACTCTCTTGGAAAATAATGATAACCATGTGATTATTTCCTGTAAATACTTGCCTTATAGTTTGACTGAATGAACATAGTCAAACTATAATAACATCCCACAAAATTGGCCCAGATCTCTAAAGGTTAATAATGAAGGCTGCCATCTACTGCTTTTAAACAGTACTGTCTGTAGTATCTGTTTAAATCCTCTGTATCTTTGTCAGTGTTTTCTACACTGGGTGTTCAGACAGGGTTCCTGTTGATGTATTTCACACTGTGACTCCCGAGCTATAGTGAACATACAGCTGTGTCTTCAGTCTGCAGATTCTGCAATTTCACATTCTACTCAAAGGATCTGTCTCTTGTAACTTCAAACCTGCTTTTCAGTTTATCACTGTAGGCAGTGCTACCATCACTACATATCCCTCCAACCCACTCCAGAGCTTTCCCAGGCCGCCGATCCAGTCTGTACAGTAGCTGCTATCAGTCAGTGAATATCCAGAAACTCTACAGGGCAGTGTCATGGACTGACCAGGACTTACAGTCAGGGATCCAGCCTAAACAAATCTAACACAATGGACACCTGTAAATAATAAACAATGTTTTAACATTTACAAAGAAAATGTATCAACAATATGATGTATATTAATAAAGACTCACAGGGAAACAGTTCAACAGTAACAGCAGTAGATGTGTAGAGAACATGTGTCTGTTGAAGCTGAACATAAATAAACTGCTGCTCTTCACCACAACATGCTAAATATACGAAAGGAGGGAAATTTAGGATGGAGCCGCACTTCATTCAAATGTAAGCTCAACCCAATTTCATGATGTCAAAGCACTGGAGGAGGCTCTCTGATTTCTGTTATAATGAAAGTACTGGGAGGGACCCAGAAGAAGGAACTACACACTAGCATTATTACACATACATACACATATATTATTATTATTATTGATGCTAAAGATGCTTCAGCAAAACAGAAGAGAGAATTCCATTGTGCCATGGAGTCACACATTTTACAATATTCATTCTAATATAATAACTACCGTATTTTCCAGACTATAATGCTACTTTTTCCCACACTTTAAACCATGCGGCTTATAATGAGGTGAAGCTTTTTCTTCTTATATATGTTGTTTTCCAGGTTTTTTTTGTTTTTTTTACTTTGCATATGCGGCTTATATTCCGGAAAATACGGTAAATATTTTTTTATTGCAAAACTAATTGAACAGAAGCTTACAAAGATTTACTGATACATCAAACTAAACATGCCACTGATCTGAATGTTTCACTGACTCAGAGACAGAGGGCTGTTTCTGAACCTTAGGGCCTTAAACAGTGTCTTACTTGCACATTTCCTCCTCAGAACTAATGATTTAATTCTAACAATAATTCTTACAACCTGAGATTCTCTATTTGCAGACTTCATAATTTTCAGGTTCATAACTCAGAATCAGAGTAACCTAAAGACATGATACACATATCATAACAAAACTAGAACGACTTCACTCAAACCATCACAGTATGTAATCTCAAAATGTGTGATGAATAACATTGATTAATTAACCTCAGAAATGAATGAAATCAAAAGAAAGCCAGCATGTTTACTGCTCTGTCCACTCACATGCTCAACCTGCATGCAGATTCAGTGAGATGACCATATCAGTGACCCACATACTGAGTTATGAACGGAAGTTAGAAGAGAGGGGCTGTTTGCTCTTTGTTCTCACAAAGTGCATTCAAATTTCAGAATAATAGTCCTGAAAAGGGAATATAGTGATATATAAATGACTAAATATATTGTATATTAGGGGTGGGTTTTTTTTCCTTTATATGGACCACTGTCAGGTAATTTGAAGAATGTCTTATTATAAATACTTATATCAATCAAATCATTACAAACAACGCATCATAGTTTTTGGTTTTTAGCTCAAAACACCTCTGGGTGATCCACTTACAAAATTATTTTTAGATGTAAAGGTTTTTTAGTCCTTTAAAGCAAACAGATAAAATTATTGGCAGAAGCAAATTTGGGATGAAAACATTGTTATATGCACAAAACTATTTAAATTCTCTTCATTTTTACATCTCAAATGAAGACATTTGAATGGCCTACGATCTCCTGAAAATAACAATATCTGCTATTGTATATCTGTTATCTGATAAACTGTATAAACATGCCACAAAATTCTAAAGGTTACTAGTGAATGCTGCCATCTACTGCTTTTAATCAGTTACCACCTGTGTATCTCTCTTTTTAAATCTCTGTATCCATCAGTGTTTTCAGTAATGGTTGTTTTTGTACAGGGGGTCTTCGTTGATGACCACTGGCCTTGAACGCAGTAATACACAGCTGTGTTCAGTCTGCAGATTCTGCCCTCTTAAGGTCACTTAAAAGCTGGACGTGTTTCTGTAGCTTCAAACCTGCTTTTCAGTTTATCACTGTAAGTGCTACCGCTACCACATATACATCCAAACCCACTCCAGAGTTTTTCCTGCAGGCTGCCGTATCCAGTCTGTACAGTAGCTGCTATCAGTCACTGAATATCCAGAAACTCTACAGGTCAGTGTCATGGACTGACCAGGTTATACAGCCATGGATCCAGACTGTCAACTCACACCAACATCTGTTGAAAATGTATTGTGACATTTAGAGAAGAAAACACATAAATGATAAATATTTCAGATTAAACAAATTCCTCTCTATAGTAATAAATACTCACAGGACACAGCTGCTAATAGTAACAGCAGTGGATGTGTAGGAAACATGGTGTGTGTTCTGTATGGAGAAGAATAAACTGCTGGTCTTCACAATCTTCAATAAATAGGAAAAGGTGGGGAATCTGAACTGAGAATCAGTTCATGCAAATATGACTCCCACTCATTATAATGCACTCACCACAAAACAGAACCAAGTTCAGACCAATAATCTCACATGAAAAAATGTGATTTCTTATCTTATTTGATAAAACTCAAGTAGTCTGGTGGTAAGGCAGGTGGTCACAAATTAACATAGCCCAATACACACAATTACATCATATACAAATAACATTACACTCTTCATAAATGTAGACCTAAACTTATAGAACATCAGTAATGGTTTACATGGGGAGCTACATATTTACATCATGACTGAAAAGGTCTAAGATAGGATGCTGAGCTGACTGTGAATTAATTGTTCATAGTTCTTAAACATACAAGTTACTGATATAATACAAATGCTTGATAAACTACTGAGGTTAAACTCCAAACACATGACTTGCAGACAAAATATATAAAATATATAACAATGCACAAAATAGTCATAATTTCATCTAAAAGCGTCATAAACTCTGAAACACTTACAATTTGAGATTTCACTGCTTTGATTGCAGGAGATGAACCCAAAATAGTTAAATTTCTGTTTCAGTTTTTTGAATGAACTAATAGTCCTCACTATGAGGAGCTATTTAACCTAAATCAAGGACAGAACATTGTAAAAACAATAGTTGCACTCTAAAAGAATCAACCAAATGCAATGCATGTCTGCCTCTGTATCACAAACGTCTATCATGCAGGATTATCTACAGTGATGACTCCCACTTTTGTCTTGGTGGAGGCAACCAACAAATCCATGTGTGAAGGCACCATAGTCAGCGCCATGTACAGCGTTATTGTACAGGGTTCCTGTTGGTGACTTTCGCTGCGGATCATGAGTACAGTAATACATTGCTTTCGTATTCAGTCTGCAGATTCTGACCTCTTAAGGTCACTGTGATAATGGATGAGTCTCTACTAATTTCAATCCTGCTTTTTACTTTATCTGCAATCATTCACTAATTTTGACTTAAGTATTTTGAAGAATGTCTTATTATAAATTTCTTATCAATCAGATCATTATAAAATCACCATAATTATTGCACTTTAGCTCAAACACTCGTGACTCAAATTCCAATATGATTTCCGAGATGTTTTTTTTTCAGGAAACACATAAATTTGTTAGCGGAAATAAATTAGGGATGAAAACATTGTTAAATGCATACAAATATCAATATTCTCTTAATTTTTACATTCAAATGAAGACAAATTTGAATAGATTTCATGATTTCCATGTGACTATTTCATGAATATTTCAACATTTATGGGGGAATAAAAATATGTCAAACTATAAAAACATCCCACAAAATTGACCTAGGGATCTAAAGGTTGGCCAGTGAATGCTACATCTACTGCTTTTAATCAGTACTGCCTGTTGTATCTGTTTGAATCCCTGTATCTGTCAGTGTTTTCTACACTGGGGTGTTTTTGTACAGGGTTCCTGTTGATGTATTTCACTGTGACTAATGAGCTCAGTAATACACAGCTGTGTCTTCAGTCTGCAGATTCTGCCCTTAAGGTCACTGTGTCGGACGTGGTTCTTGTAATTTCAAACCTGCTTTCTTTCAGCTTATCACTGTAGGCAGTGCCACCATCACTACATATCCATCCAACCCACTCCAGAGCTTTTCCTGCAGGTTGCCGTATCCAGAATGTACAGTAGCTGCTATCAGTCAGTGAATATCCAGAAACTGTACAGGTCAGTGTCATGGACTGACCAGGTCTTACAGTCATGGATCCAGACTTCAGTCAACTAACACAATGGACACCTGTAATAAACAATGTTTTAACATTTACAAAGAAAATGTATCAACAACATGTATATTAATAAAGACCACAGGAAACAGCTCCTAACAGTAACAGCAGTAGATGTGCCGGTAGAGAACATGGTGTCTGTTGAAGCTGAACGTAAATAAACTGCTGCTCTTCACCACAACATGCTTAAATATATACGAGAAAGGAGGGAAATTTACATGGAGCAGCACTTCATTCAAATTTGTTTCTCAGCTCCAATTCATGATGTCAACCACTGAGGAGGCTCTAATTTAATGAAAGTAAATTTGGGAGGGATCTGTGAAGAAGTAATTATTATTATTATTATTATTATTATTATTATTATTATTATTATTATTATTATTATTATTACATATTATTATTATTATTATTATTATTATTGGAAGAATTCACAAATAAGCTTCAGCAAAAGAGACGAGACAATCTAAGGCCTTCATGGATTCACATATTTTATGTTGTCTATTCTAATATCATAAATATTTTTTATTGCAAAACCAATTGAAATGCACAGAAGTCAATAAAGATTTGTTTGATACATCAAACTAAACATGCCACTGATCTGAATGTTTCCACTGACTCAGAGTCAAGACTGTTTCTGAATCTTTATAGTCCTATATAAGTCTCTTACTTGCACATCTCCCTCCCCCAGAACTATTAATTTAAAAAATCATTCTTAAAACCTGAGATTCATACTATACAGGCATTTACAGGGGTTGGACAATGAAAATGAAACACCTGGTTTTAGACCACAATAATTTATTAGTTTGCTGTTCTAGGGCCTCCTTTTGGGCGGCCAATACACCATCAATTCTGGTCCACATGTACATGCTCAACTCCATGCAGATTCTGGGAGATGGCAGATGACATCAGTGACCCACACAATGAGTTATAAATGAAATGAGAAGAGAGGGACTGTTTTCATTTTTTATTTAGAATTTTTTCCTCAAACAGTATTTAAATTTCAGAACTAAAGTCCTGAGAAGGGATAATAGTGATACACAAATCACAAAATAATATAATACATTAGGGTTTTTATTTCTTATATTTTGACAACTGTCAATTATTGTAAAGAATGTTTTATTATACAGTAAATATACTTGTAAATAAAATCTTACAAAACAACTCATAATCATTGCAGTTTCAGCTCAAAAACACTCTGGGTGATCACTTTCCAATATGATTTCTGAGATGTCAAGGTTTTTTTTAGTCCTTTTAAGCAAATAAATAAAATCCTTGGTGGATGTAAATTTGGGATGTAAACATTGTTACATGCACACAAATTTTGAAATTCTCTTCATATATACATCTGAAATGAACACAAATTTAAATAGCCAAGGACCTCCTGAAAATAATTCATGGTCTGTGTGATTGCGCTCCTGTGAATACTTTTCAAATATTTTGTTAACAAAAATAGTCAACCATAAAAATCCCAACAACGGCCCAGAGCTCTAAAGGTTAATAATGAAGGCTGCCATCTACTGCTTTTAAGCAGTACTGCCTGTAGTATCTATTTAAATCTCTGTATCTGTGTCAGTGTTTTCTACACTGGGGTGTTTTTGTACAGGTTCCTAAAGCTGATGTATTTCACCGTGGTAATGCCGAAAAGCAGTAATACACAGCTGTGTCTTCAGTCTGCAGATTCTGCCCTTAAGGTCACTGTGCTGCTGGACGTGTCTCTTGTAACTTCAAACCTGCTTTTCAGTTTATCACTGTAGAAAGTGTTACCACTACTACATATCCCTCCAACCCACGCCAGAGCTTTTCCTGCAGGCTTCCGTATCCAGTGTGTACAGTAGCTGCTATCAGTCAGTGAACATCCAGGAACTGTACATGTCAGTGTCACACACTGACCAGGACCACAGTCATGGATCCAGATCAACAACTCAACACAATGGACACCTGTAAATAATAAACAATGTTTTAACATTTACAAAGAAAATGTATCAACAAAATGATGTATATTAATAAAGACTCACAGGAAACAGCTCCTAACAGTAACAGCAGTAGATGTGTAGAGAACATGGTGTCTGTTGAAGCTGAATGTAAATAAACTGCTGCTCTTCACCACAACATGCTAATATATACGAAAGGGGAGGAAATTACATGGAGCAGCACTTCATTCAAATTTGTTTCTCAGCTCCAATTTCATGCGATGTCAGCACTGGAGGAGGCTCTGATTTTACTTAATGAAAGTACTGGGAGGGATTCCAGAAGAAGGAATTATTATTATTATTATTATTATTATTATTATACATATTATACATATTATTATTATTATTGATAACCTTGCTAAATATGCTTCAGCAAAAGAGAGAATACTATGTCATGGATTCACATATTTTGTTATTCACTCTAATATGATAAATAAATATTATTTTATTGCAAAACTAATTGAATGTACTGAAGCTAACAAAGATTTACTGATACATCAAACTAAACATGCTACTGATCTGAATATTTCCATTGACTCAGAGACAGGACTGCTTTGAAACCTTAGGGGTTGTAAACAGTGTCTTACTTGCACATTTCCCTCCCTCAGAACTATTGTTTAATTTAAACAATCATTCTTACAACCTGAGATTCACACTATGCAGGCAATTACATGTCGTATTCTGGGCTTCATAACTCAGAAACATATAACTCTAAAGACTGATACAATAATCATAGCAAACTAGAAAGACTCACCAAACCATCACAGTATGTAATCTCAAAAATGTGTGATGAATTCAGTGATTAGTCCAACTCAGAAAACAGCTAAAATTCCAACTGTATTACATTTTCAGATTAATTAAATCCCAGTTTAAATAACAAAGAAGCTTTCAGTGCATGTTTAGTGCTCTGTCCACATATACAGTCCCTGAGTTCTGTCGCTTATCCATCTTGTGGAAACAAAAGCTTATAACCAGACTTTAAATTCATCCGTTGGTTTTAGAAATGACCTATATGAAAGCTGAAACCCTCCCAAATGATTTAATTTACAGTGAAATAAGTTTTCTTTCACTGCAGAAATATTGATCATTTTATAACACAGAAAGGTCAGGATTTTGGCAAAACAAAGTTTTGTCGCCCACAGAAAGTAATGTGACAATCAAACAAATATGTTTCATAATAAAAATTCTTACATAATAATTTCATGTTTTTGTAAGACTTCCATGAGCTTGAAGGACTGCATCCATGCGGTTCGACAATGTTCATGCAATTCTATTGATGAATATCAGAAAAGCAAAGAATGCAGTCTTACATGTCTCCCAGAGTTCATCAAGATTCTTTGGCTTTGTCTTCCAAGCTTCCTCTTTCATCCTACCCCAAACATGCTCAATATTCATGTCTGGTGACTGGGATGGCCAAGCCTAGAGCACCTTGATCTTCACCTTGAATAACTTTACAAAAGGAGATGAGCACAATCCTCAAAATTTGACCCCTTTCATGATTGGGAATGTAAGAGGTAAGTAATACTTCTTGATATTTTAGGCTATTGATATTGCCTTCCACCTTGCATATGTTTCACACACCCCAAACCCAGAAATGACAATATCCATGTTTCCTGTGAATAGTTTATTATTTGGGAGAATAAAAATAGTCAAACTATAAAACATCCCAGGACATTGGCCCACAGTTCAAAAAAGGTTAATAATGAAGACTGCCATTCACTGCTTTAATCAGTAATTGTCTGTAATATCTGTTTAAATCCCTGTATCTGTCAGTGTTTTCTACACTTGGGTGTTTTTGTACAGGGTTCCTGTTGATGCAATTCACTGTGGCCACCGAGCGCAGTAATAAACAGCTGTGTCTTCAGTCTGCAGATTCTGCCCTCTTAAGGTCACTGTGCTGCTGGACGTCTCTGTAACTTGAAACCTGCTTTTCAGTTTATCACTGTAGTAAGTGCTACCGCCACTACATATCCATCCAACCCACCCAGAGCTTTCTGCAGGTTGCCGTATCCAGAATGTACAGTAGTTGCCATCCGTCAGTGAATATCCAGAAACTCTACAGGTCAGTGTCATGGACTGACCAGGTCTTACAGTCATGGATCCAGACTGGGTCAACTCAACACAGTGGACACCTAAATAATAAACAATGTTTTAACATTTGCCAAAGAAAATGTATCAACAATATGATGTATATTATCAAAGACTCACAGGAACAGCTCCTAACAGTAACAGCAGTAGATGTGTAGAGAACATGGTGTCTGTTGAAGCTGAATGTAAATAAACTGCTGCTCTTCACCACAACATGCTTAAATATACATGAAAGGGGAGGGGAATTTATGGAGCAGCACTTCATTCAAATTTGTTTCAGCTCCACTTCATGATGTCAAGCACTGATGAGGCTCTGAATTACATAATGAAAGTACTGAGGGATTCAGAAGAAGGAATTATTATTAGTTATTATTATTATTATTATTATTGAGAATCTAATAAATATGCTTCCAGCAAAAGAGAATATAATGGTCATGGATTCACATATTTGTTATTCACTCTAATATGATAAATAAATATTATTTTATTGTAAACTAATTTAATTTACAGAAGCTAACAAAGATTTGCTGATACATCAAACTAAACATGCTACTGATCTGAATGTTTCACAGACTCAGAGACAGGGCTGTTTCTGAACCTTAGGGCCTTAAACACTGTCTTATTGAACATCTCCTCCTTCAGAACTACGATTAATTTAAACAATCATTCTTACAACCTGAAATTCACACTATGCAGGCAGTTCAATGTCGCTTTTCGGGCTTCATAACTCAAAACTAGACACATACTAAGTTATAAATGAAAATGAGAAGAGAGGGGCTGTTTGCTCTTGTTGAATTTAGATTTTTCCTCACACAGTATTTAAATTTCAGAATAAAAGTCCTGAGAAGAGATAATACTGATGCACAAATAACAAAATAATATAGCATATTAGGGTTGTTTTTTCTTTTCTTTTGGACCACTGTTGATTAATTTGAAGAATGTCTTATGGTAAATATACTTATTAATTAAATCATTACAAAGAAATCATAATTTGTGTCATTTAGCTCAAAAATACTCTGGGTGATCAGTTTCAATATAAAGTGTTTTATATTCTGTTTAAACATTTTTTATATTCTTTAGGTCTGTTTTAGAAAACAAATAAAATGCTTGGTGGAAGTAAATTTGGGTAAAAACATTGTTACATGCACAAAAATATTGAAATTCTCTTCATTTTTACATCTCAAATGAATACAAAGTTGAATAGCCTATGATCTCCTGAAAATAACACTATTTGTGTGATTGATTCCTGTGAATACTTTTCAAATTTCTGGGGGAATAAAAATAGTCAACCATAAAACCTCCTGGTCAAAGTGGCCCAGAATTCTAAAGGTTAATAGTGAAGGCTACCATCTACCGGCTTTTAATCAGTACTGCCTGTATATCTGTTTAAACTCTGTATCTGTCAGCGTTTTCAGCACTGGTGCTTTTTGTACAGGTCTTGTTGATGTAACTACTGTGACCACCGAGCGCAGTAATACACAGTTGCGGCTCTTCAGTCTGCAGATTCTGCCCTCTTAAGGTCACTGTGCTGCTGGACGTTCCCTGTAACTTCAAACCTGCTTTTCAGTTTATCACTGTAGTAAGTGTTACCGCTACCACATATCTCTCCAACCCACTCCAGAGTTTTTCCTGCAGGCTGTCAGACCAGTCTGTACAGTAGCTGCCATCAGTCAGTGAATATCCAGAAACTCTACAGGTCAGTGTCATGGACTGACCAGGTCTTACAGTCATGGATCCAGACTGGCTCAACTCAACACAATGACACCTGTAAATACAACAATGTTTTAACATTTACAAAGAAAATGTATCAACAATATGATGTATATTAATAAAGCACTCACAGAAACAGCTCCTAACAGTAACAGCAGTAGATGTGTAGGAGAATATGGTGTCTGTTGAAGCTGGAATGTAAATAAACTGCTGCTCTTCACCACAACATGCTTAAATATATACGAAAGAGGAAATTTACATGGAGCAGCACTTCATTCAAATTTGTTTCTCAGCTCCAATTTCATGATGTCAAACCACTGGAGGAGGCTCTGATTTTACATAATGAAAGTACTGAGGATCTGTGAAGAAGGAATTATTATTATTATTATTATTATTATTATTATTATTATTATTATTATTATTATTATTATTATTGATGCTAAAGATGCTTCAGCAAAAGAGAAGAGAGAATCTAATAGCCATGGAGTCACACATTTTACAATATTCATTCTAATATAATAACTACAGTATTTTCCAGACTATGTTACTTTTTTTCCCACGCTTTAAACCATGTGGCTTATAATGAGGTGAAGCTTTTCTTCTTATATATGTTAGTTTCCAGGTTTTTTTTTTTTTTTTTTTTTTTTTTTTACTTTGCTGATGCAGCTTATATTCCGGAAATTACGGTAAATATTTTTTATTGCAAACCACTGAACAGAAGCTTTACAAAGATTTACTGATACATCAAACTAAATACTGCGCCACTGATCTGAATGTTTCCACTGGACTCAGACAGGGCTGTTTGAACCTTTAGGGGCCTTAAACAGTGTCTTACTTGCACATTTCTCCCTGTAGTCCATGTTTGCTAACAATAATTTTTAAGCAACTGAGATTCACGATATGCAGGCAATTATATGTCATTTTCAGGTCTTCATAACTCAGAATCAGAGTAACCTAAAGACATGATACACCTATCTTAGCAAACTAGAATGACTCACCAAACCATCACAGTATGTAATCTCAAAAATGTGTGATGAATTAACATTGATTAATTAAACTGTGAAATGAATTAAATCTAAAAAGAGTTTTCAGTGCATGCTTACTGCTCCATCCACCAGTACATGCTCAACCCATGCAGATCTAGTGAGATGACCATATCAGTGAATCTACATACTGGAGTTATGAACGAAATTAGAAGAGAGGCTGTTTGCTCTTTTTATTGAGATATTTTTCACTGGCCATTGCATTCAAATTTGTGAATAGTCCTGGAATATAGTGATATATAATGACTAAATATATTGTATATTAGGGTGGGTTTTTTCTTTTATATGGACCACTGTCAGGTATTTTGAAGAATGTCTTATTATAAATACTTATATCAATCAAATCATTACAAACAACTCTTCATAGTTTTTTATTTTTGAGATGTAAAGGTTTTTTAGTCCTTAAAGCAACATACAATTGTTGAAGCAAATTTGGATGAAAAGATTAGTTACATGCACAAATATTTAAATTCTCTTCATTTTTACATCTCAAATGAAGACATTTGAATGGCCTACGATCTCTTAAAAATAACAGTATCTGTTATTGTATATCTGTTATCTGATAAACTGTATACATGCCACAAAAATTTAAAGGTTAATAGTGAATGCTGCCATCTACTGCTTTTAATCAGTACTGTCTGTAGTATCTGTTTAAATCTCTGTATCCATCAGTGTTTTCTACACTGGGGTGTTTTTGTACAGGGTTCCCGTTGATGTATTTCACTGTGGCTGCCGAGAGCAGTAATACACAGCTGTGTCTTCAGTCTGCAGATTCTGCCCTCTTAAGGTCACTGTGCTGCTGGACGGTTCTGTAATTACAAACCTGCTTTTCAGTTTATCACTGTAGTAAGTGTTACTGCCAACACACATCCTTCCAACCTTACTCCAGAGCTATTCCTGCAGGCTGCCTTATCTAGCTTGTACAGTAGCTGCTATCAGTCAGTGAATATCCAGAAATCCCTACAGGTCAGTGTCATGGTTTGACCCAGGTTATACAGCCTTGATCCAGATCAATAATTCAACACAATTAACATCTGTTGAAAAAAATGTATTGTGACATTTAGAGAAGAAAACACATAAATGGTAAATATTTCAGATTAAACAAATTCCTCTCTATAGTAATAAAGACTCACAGGACACAGCTGCTAATAGTAACAGCAGTGGATGTGTAGGAAACATGGTGTGTTCTAGAGCAGAGAAAGAATAAACTGCTGGTCTTCACAATCTTCACAAATAGAAAAGTTGGTAAATCTGAACTGAGAATCGTTCATGCAAATATGACTCACTTCATTATAATGCACCCACCATAAACAGAACCAGTTCAGACCAATAATCTCACATGAAAATGTGATTTCTTATCTTATTTGATAAAACTGCAGTCTGTAGGCAGGTGGCTCACAACGTATACCCAATACACACAATTACATCATATACAAATAACATTACACTTTTCATAAATGTAGAACTAAATTTATAGAACATAAGTAATGGTTTACATGGGGGGCTACATATTTACATCAAGTGACTGAAAAGGTTTATATAGATGCTGAGCTGACTGTGAATTAATTGCTCCATGAAGTTCTAAACATACAAGTTGTACTGATATAATACAAATGCTTGATAAACTACTGAGGTTAAGCTCAAAACACATGACTTGCAGAGAAAATATATAAAATATATAACAATGCACAAAATAGTCATAATTTCCTCATCTAAAAGCTGCCTAAACTCTGAAACACTTACAATGATTTCACTACTTTTGATTGCAGGAGATGAACCCAAAATAGTTACATTTCCTGTTTCAGTTTTTTGAATAAACTAATAGTCCTCACTAGGAGGAGCTATTCAACCTAAATCAAGGACAGAACATTGTAAAAAAAAAAAAAAATAGTTGCACTCTAAAAGAATCAACCAAATGCAATGCATGTCTACCTCTGTATCACAAAAGACTATCATGGAGGGTTATCTACAGTGATGAGTCCCACCTTTGTCTTGGTGGAGGCAACCAACAAATCCATGTGTGGAGGCACCATGGTCAGCGCCAAGAACAGTGGTTGTCAAGCATCTCACATCCAGAAAACCTGGTATAAAAACTTCTTACTTTGAACAGAACGGCTCTATATAAAATTTTCTCATTCAATATTACAGTTTTATACTTAAAATAATTGAATATGGTTTAGAATACAGTCTTGTTGAAGTTTTTTCCCCCTCTCTTGTAAAGTTGCTGCTTTATATAGTCAAAATTAAAACTCTTCTGAATTTGTATGGGGAATATGGAATTTTCAAGTTGTGAAATTGATTTAATAGTGTAGACTTCCATCTACTGGTTCAAAAGTGTCAGTGTTTCCATAGTAGGATGTTTTTGTACAGGGTTCCTGTTGGTGAGTTTCACTGCAGTTCATGAGCACAGTAATACACATCTGTTCATCAGTCTGCAGATTCTGACCTCTTAAGGTCACTGTGATAATGGATGAGTCGCTACTAATTTCAATCCTGCTTTTTACTTTATCTGCATTAATCTTTCACTTCACTTTTACTTGTCAAGTATTTTGAAGAATGTCTTATTATAAATGTCCTTATCAATCAAATCATTATAAAAACTCATCATAATTATTGCACTTTTAGCTCAAAAACGCTCTGGGTGATCAATTTCCAATATGATTTATGAGATGTAAAGGGTTTTTTTTACTCCTTTCCAACAAACAAAATTCTTTGTTGAAATAAATTTGGGATGTAAGCATTGTTACATGCGTACAAATATCAAAATGCTCTTCATTTTTACATCTCAAATGAAGACAAAAATTCAATAGAGTACAATACATAATAATAAAAATAATCGTCAAACTATAAAACATCCCACAAAATTGGCCCAGCGTTCTAAAGGTTAATAATGAAAGCTGCCATCTACTGCTTTTAATCAGTACTGCCTGTAGTATCTGTTTAAATCCCTGTATCTGTGTCAGTGTTTTCTACACTGGGGTGTTTTTGTACTGGGTTCCTGTTGATGTATTTCACTGTGGCCACCGAGCGCAGTAATACACAGCTGTGTCTTCAGTCTGCAGATTCTGCCCTCTTAAGGTCACTGTGCTGCTGGACGTGTCTCTTGTAATTTCAAACCTGCTTTTCAGTTTATCTCTGTAGTAAGTTTCAGCACCACCACATATACATCCAACCCACTCCAGAGTTTTTCCTGCAGGCTGCCGTATCCAGTATGTACAGTAGCTGCTATCAGTCAGTGAATATCCAGAAACTCTACAGGTCAGTGTCATGGACTGACCAGGTCTTACAGTCATGGATCCAGACTGGGTCAACTCAACACAATGGACACCTGTAAATAATAAACAATGTTTTAACATTTACAAAGAAAATGTATCAACAATATGATGTATATTAATAAAGACTCACAGGAAACAGCTCCTAACAGTAACAGCAGTAGATGTGTGGAGAACATGGTGTCTGTTGAAGCTGAACGTAAATAAACTGCTGCTCTTCACCACAACATGCTTAAATATATACGAGAAAGGAGGGAAATTTACATGGAGCAGCACTTCATTTAAATTTGTTTCTCAGCTCCAATTTCATGATGTCAAACCACTGGAGGAGGCTCTGATTTTACTTAATGAAAGTACTGGGAGGGATCTGTGAAGAAGTAAGTAAGAAAGTAAGTAAGTAAAATTTATGTATATAGCATTTTTCTCAGACAGCTGTCACAAAGTGCTTTACAGAGGATCCAAACAAACAGAAACATTAAACATAAAACACATTGTAAAACCCTAAAACAATACATAATAAATTAACTAAAAGACTGTCTAAATAGATGAGACTTTAACTGCTTTTTAAGACTCCACTGACTCAGCAACTCTCAAAAATTGCAGTAGAGTTTTTCATAGTCTGGGAGCAATTGCTCGATCACCTTGTATCTTTTAAATGGGAGCACGGAACAGACAACAGGTTTATATTATTTGATCTAAGAGAGTGTGATGATACCTGTGGGTGAAGAAGATCAGATATATACATGGGAGCCTGACCATGTAGCGCTCTGTACGTAAGTGAACCGGAATTCCAATGCAGTGATGAAAGTAACGGAGTAATATGGGAACGTTTATTTGATCTGATAAGCAGTAGCTGCAGCCTTTTATACTGGCTGGAGGCGATTTCGAGCAGACACACTGAGAGACGTAAAAAGAGCATTACAGTAATCAATGAGAGATGAGATGAAAGTGTTAATAAGCATCTCTAGTTCTGCATTTAAAACCATAGATCTCAATTTGCTAATGTTTCTTAGGGGAAAGAACCATGATCTCATCAGCTGTTTAACATGTGTGTCAAATAACATAGACTGCTCAAATACAACTCCCAAATTACGCAAACTCGAGTGGATGGGTGAAGAAAAAGACCCAAAAGCATGTTTGATTAAGGGATTCACCTTCTCAGGAGCAAAGATCAGAACCTCTGTTTTATCTGCATTTAACTGCAAGAAGTTATCAGTCACCCAGTCTCTAATAGCTTCCAAACCGTCTAACAACCTCTGAGGACTTTCACTAGGTTTATAAAGAAATGGAGCTGAATGTCATCTGCAAATAAATGATATGGAAAATTTAAATAATGTGACCCAGACGTAGCATATAAAGAGAAAATAAAAGAGGCCCTAGAACTGAACCCTGTGGAACACCACACGACAGTGGAGCAGAGTCCGAGACATAGTTTCCCATTGAATTTGCAAAACTTCTCAGTTTAAAAAGATGTAAACTCATTTAAAACAGTACCAGATAACCCCACCCAATCTCGTAATTATCTGCTAATTAAAATGTGAACAGTACTGTCAACAGTATCAAACGCCGAGCTAAGATCAAGCAGTACTAATACTGAACAATCACCTACATCAGAGGACATCAGCAAATCATTAGAAACCCTCAGTACGTCTGTCTCTGTACAAGGTCGCTGTCAAAATCCAGACTGAATCCCATCATATAAATCATACTTCTCCATAAAAGCAGTGAGATGATTAGCCACCACTTTCTCTAAGATCTTTGACATATAAGGGAGTTTAGATATTGGTCT
>CM067520.1:6347728-6399756 GCA_034509495.1 Acestrorhynchus altus
TAAAGCCAGATCCTCTACAGGAGAGACTCAGAGTTTCTCCAGGTTGTTTCAGAACAGATCCAGAGGGAATGGACTCAAGAGCTTGGCTTTTGACATCTGTCAGAAAAATACAGAAACAGTAAACACAGACAGTCTTTAAGGAAACATGACTCATAACACACACACACACACACACACACAATCTCACACACACACACACACACACACACACACACAATCACACACATACACACACACACACACACACACACACACACACACAGATAGACAAGTTTTCAACTCACTGCTGAAGTTGAGCAGTAGCAGTAATAAGGAGAGTGTGTTCTTCATGGTGAGGGTTGATGAGACTCTACTTCTCCACTCTGATCAGCAGCATATAAGTACTGGATGGACACAAACCACACTGGATTTGCATCATGACATCATGGTTGTCAACATTATCTCTCAAGTGAAAATACTACAGTTGCACTCTTTGAAGATTCAGTGTTTTATCTGAATCTGGAACACCTTTCAGATTCCCAAGGGTCTCATTTTTCCAACAGATTCTTATTGATTTTTCATACCTTGTATTTTATTTGGTATATAGTATATGTTCAAAAAGTACTTAATCTAAGAAGAATTGACTGCAATTCACCTAAGACCACTTAATTAATTACTGTGGTAACATAATTGAGGTGCATCAAAATGTGTGTATTAAAATATAAATATGCTTAAAAACATTCCAAAATAGACTGATTTTGGTTAGAATTCACTATATTTATGCTAAATATTTTTATAGTGTAATTACAATGTATTATCTATATATTTTGATTGAATTATAAATATGTTTCCAATTTTCTATTGGTATAGTAATAGTTTAAATAAACTCAAAATAGTACACAGCTGTAATAAAGTATATGTTTAATAGCACTATGATGTATATTAAGTATACTAAGTATACATATAGTACAGTGTAAATATCACACTTTTAGTACATTAATTATGATACAATGGAACTATAAACAGTATATTTAAAATAATAGAATAAAAATAAATATAAAATAGTATGCTTTAGTCATTTTTTTCCCTTTCGGGTGCTAATGACTTCACTGACCCAGATATTGGGTTATATAGGGTTACAATAATATACTTTGTATCATATTGAATTAATTAATGTAAATCAGTACAAATATTCAAATATCTTATTGTAAAGTAGGTCACTTATGTAAATGGAAAAACGGTAGATCAAAGGATATTTCTCCTGCATTATGACATTCTTACCTTAATGTTACTTAATACAAAAATTCTAAAAAAACAATACATTTCATTGTTTATACTAATTAGACTGTTCTTACTTCTTATCTTCATTTTCCCATATAAATATAAATCTCACATTTTTACTCACTGAAAACAAAACAAACAAGTCCATAATCTCTGCAGACTGTGGATCATGAGATTATAGTGTCAAATGCAGCAGTTATTTCAACAAGTCCCAAAATAAACCTTTAACTATATTAATGCCAGAATTCCATCTTGGAAAATAACCCATTTCTGATTCAGCCTGAAATTAGACTGATTAGACTCTTATGTATTATTTTCCTGTGTGAAATATTGTTGATTATTAAATCTTATTCAATAAACCTTGATAGAAGATTCTTTCTGGCTGTAAGATCTACTTGATTTATAATCTTATAGCACCTCCTGCTGGTGTTGAGAAAACACTAGTTCCATTTAATGTCCCTTATGATCTGGTCAGATTTTGTAAAGCTGATTCATGTTTGTGCCACTGATAAGTTCATTGCATAGTGAAATGTAGTAAATACAGGTTCTGGAATTTGGAGTTTACTCTGGTAAAGTCCCTCAATTGTGTTGGCATATATTAAATTACTGACATCATACCAGAAAACTCCAATCCACTCCAGTGTTCCATCTTTTCCATTTGAGTTCCATCATTTACAGTATGACACTGTCATGGATTCATACATTTTACTCAAGAACACAAAACTTTTCCAGGTAACAACAAAAGTACTTTATGAATGAGATCTTATACATGTGGTTTGCTGTGCTATTGGTCAGGTAAAGCCAGTTGACATACAGAATAAACAGGCAACTTAAATAGATATTATACATGTTCCCTCAGATGGAGGGAGGTCAGTTTAGAGCAGCACTGAATCAGCAGTAGGTTGAGTGTACTGAGTGAGCAGGGTCAGGACTGCATGACATAATACTTAAGAGATGAACACAGAGTCTACTTGTATACTCTCCCAACTCAGAGCAGAGAAATATTAATGGAAAGAAATCACATTTATTTTGTTATTATTTTATATATAAATAAACATCACCTGAAGGGTGAACCAACTACAGGAAAGAGTGGGATTAAAAGACATGTATGTAAATAATACAAGATTATATTTTAGAGATTGCAATCCCACTTTTGCATATAAAACACCGTCGATTGTGTTAGAATGATCTCCTCCTGCAGGGTCCAACAGGGTTTTTGTTTTGTTGTACAGGTCTGCTGCTGGTATGTGTCACTAGGCTATTACACAGCTAGTAACTAGTAATACACAGCTGTGTCTTCAGTCTGCAGACTGTGTCCTTGTAAATATAACATGTTACTGGACGTGTCTCTGGAGATGCTGCACTTGTTTTTCAGAGAACTGCTGTTTCCTGTGTTTGCACCATCTGCTGTTTGCATCCATCCAATACACTGGGTTCATTAAGCATGATGATAATTACATGGTTCTTATAATTTTATGTTGACTTTTGATTCATTTGCATGGGAATGTTGTTGCATTTTCACATTCACTGGACTAACTACCTGCTTCCGTGCATGGCACTGAACTGTGAAAGGACCTGCAATTCCTGTCCTGTTGGAGTCCCGTTGTTATGTAAACCATTACATCCTGATACATTTTCCACTGCTGTCCTTTTGAATGACAGAAGAATGATGTCCCATGTTGTTATGTTGATTTTTGATCATCTCACTCATCACAATGAACCTTGGCTTATTTATACAGCATGCTCTCTTAAAGGCTCATATCTTGCCAATAAATCACCCCATTATTAAAGGGCTGAAGTAATGAACATTGATAAAGTTTCTAAATCTTCTTAGTCCATACTTTCCATAAATGGAGTTTGTTTCAAATGTATTGTTTCTCTGATATCAATAGAACAATCTCATTTGCATATCTCCACCTATTCAGCCTACCACAGACCAACTCTACCCATTTATATTGCAGTTCGCAGGAGTGTTTACACTTTTTTAGTGTATTTGTTAATGAGGCCCAGTACAGGACAGCCAATCAGAACAGAGTTTTATTGGATTTTATTGGAAAACTTTAACAGAAAAGTAACAGAAACAACTTATGGGCTCTTTCTTGCCTTGGCAGGTGATGACCCTATGCAAATTGTGTACTACAATGTAGCAAGAAACAGCACTGATTTCATTACTAAAAGTATCCTTAATGTTTCAGTTCTCTGGAGAGTGGTGTTAATTGATATCTTTAATTAGAACTTTATTATTATTTGTCTCTGCTTGTACAAGTTGGCAAATGTTTACTCCACCTTGAGTTCAAATGACTGGTTTGAACACCAGAGACTCAAATGTGTGTCTCTGACAAGACTACAAATATTATATTGACTTATTTTTCAACTCCTGAACACAGAATATCTACCTTCCTTCACTCCATCATGTCTGCAAGCTCTCTGCCTTTACCAGTCATTGTCCCTACGTTCAGAGTCCCTACTCTAACCTCCACACTCCTGCCTTCCCTCTCTCGCTGCCTCCCACCTTCCTCCTCACCTCCTCAATGGTCTTTGACCTACAGTAGTCCTATTACCACCGGCACCCTGCTGGTCAACAGCACCAGAGGCGGTCATTGTTAACCTGGGCCTCAACCGATTCAGTATGGCAGTCATATTTGTGATCCGCATCATAGTTTTGGTACAGGTTTTACACCGGATGCCCTTCCTGATGCAACCCTCATCATTTATTATAGAATCTTCCTTGCATTTTTGTGGGATGTTTTCATAGTTTCACAGTCTTACTGGCCAAAACACTTGAACATTATTAATGGGAGATACAAAGAGGAAAATAAGTATTTGATACCCATTAATTCTAACACTGTTAATAATACAGTTTCTGTTTTAATTACTACATCTGGGGATAAACTATAGGCATCTATTCTAAAAGAGCTGTGATTAGAAGAATAAAGTATGTTCAACCTCTTTTCTATTAAGCTCTCTGAGCAACGCTTTTTTTAATCTTCTAGCACCACCTGCTGACCTTCAGCTCTTCTGCTTTAATGATTATTCTGAGTTTTCTACAGCTGGTTCATGTGTTTGCACCACTATGGTGTCTTACACAGTAATTCACAGTAATACTCAGAGTCTTGAGCAGTCAAGCCAGTCAGCTTTAGATACAGCATTTTTTTTGTTTTGAAGTTTTCTTTCTATACTTCAAACCTTGTTTATGTCCAAACTTTCTCAACTGCTTTGGCATATTATGTTATTTTGGCATCATACCAGATAATACCAATCCAATCAAATAGCTTTTCCAGTCTGTTGTTTGACCCAGTGCATGCCGTAGCCAAACTTAAATCCAGAACCTCTACAGGAGAGACTCCAGGTTGTTTCAGAAGAGATCCAGAAGGATTTTTTACACCTATCAGAAAAAATCGAATCATTAAATACAAACAGTTTTATTTAAAGATTTATTTTTGCTAAATTGTAGGTTTTAGAAAGGAAAGTAAAATAATGTTAAGGTTAAATAATGCCAGACTTGCTCCATAGACTGAAACCGTCTGATGTCAAACGTCAATTGATAATTTGCTCCAGTCTAAATCTGATCTTTACTGTTAATATACTGATAATAAATAAATAGACAGTTTACGCATATGTTCTTTCATATTTCCTAATCAAATAAGCTTATAGATTATATTATATTTAAGTTTTTCAAATGATTTCTAAATTGGCTAGAAGATCCCTCAAGCTCAAATGATGTCCAATTCAAAACTCAGAATGGATGCCTGGAAACAAAACTCTCTGCTGTTCAGATGCCCAGGGGAAGTATGTTCCATCACTTTGGTACCAGAACATGAAAAACTATGTGCTTGTATTCGATAGGCATCAACCATATCGCACTTGACTGGTTTCACTCATATCTCTCTGGCCACACTCAGTTTGTTCAGCTTAAATCCTTCTGATCCCAGCCTTCCCCTGTTCATTTCCGAGTGTCCCAGGGTTCTGTGCTCGGGCCCCTCCGCTTCATCATCTACCTTCTGCCCCTTGGAAATATATTTTGCTCTTTTAACATTGATTTTCACTGCTATGCGGATGACACCCAGCTCTACCTCTCAAGTAAACCAGGCATTCTGTTTCCACCCTCATCTCTAACAAACTGTCTATCTGAAATAAAAACCTGGTTCACTTCTAACTTCCTAAAACTCAATAGTGATAAAACCGAAATTTTGCTCTGCGGTTCTAAATCCACACTATCTAAAGTTGACAGCTTCTCCATCCCAATCGACAGCTCCTTAGTTTCCCCCTCACCTCAGGTTAAGAGTCTGGGTGTCATCCTAGATAGCTCTCTATGCTTTCACTCTCACATCTGTAATATAACCCGGTCTGCATATTTTCATCTCCGTAGCATCAATCGTTTATGCCCCTCTCTCACCCCCCCTCACCCCCCCCCATGCTGCATCTATTCTTGTCCATAGTCTTGTCACCTCCCGTATTGACTACTGTAATTCTCTCCTCTTTGGCCTCCCTCACAAATCCCTCCATAAGCTTCAGTTAGTTCAGAATGCTGCAGCCCGTATCATTTCCAAAACTCCTTCTTCTCATCACATTAAACCTGTCCTTAAACAACTCCACTGGCTTCCAGTCAAATATAGAATGACATTAAAAGTACTTCTCTATACATTCAAGGCCATCCAAAATCTCGCCCCCTTATATCTCTCAAGTCTCCTCACTATCGCACCCTCTTTCCGCTCGCTCAGACCCTCCTCTTCCATTCATCTCTCTGTCCCTTCTGCTCGTCTGAGTACCATGGGGTTCAGAGCTTTCAGCCGTTCTGCTCCAAAACTCTGGAACTCCCTCCCACCCGACATCCGTAACATTGATTCCCTTCCTCTCTTTAAATCTAGACTCAAAACTCACCTGTTCAATGAAGCATATTCTCTATCATTTTCGCTATAATTTCTCTATAATTTCCACCCTAAATGTCTCTTGTATGTGTTGTGTCCTTTTGTATGTTTGTTTCATTCATTTTTGTAAAGTGTCCTTGAGTGTTGTGAAAGGCACTTATAAATAAAATGTATTATTATTATTATTATTATTATTATTATTATTATTACTTGCTAAGTGTCAATTGAATGTACTTTTGTGGTTGCTATATCAGCAGCAATCAGTAGAAGATGTGCTGATGGCTTGGTCAGTATATTTGTTTAGACCAAAGAATAATTTCTCCATATTAGGGAATTGGATTAGTTTCACAATTTAGAGCCATATCATTGGAGAATAAATTTAGGATAAAAGTGGGGAATATGATTATTTCCATGGTATGACATTTTTGGCAGATCACATTGATAATATTATCTACACCCTACAGGGCTTTGCAAATGAGACAATAAGAAGTTTTGAATATATGTCAAATACTCAGTGACAGACTGACGTTCGTGAAACATGACATGTATCTTAATTATCTGGGTAAAATCAACATTACAGTGGAAACCTGAATATAAAAGAATAAAAAGCTGCATATCCAAATAAATATAATATTATTTAGCTTACAGGATGAAGTTGCAAGAAGTAACAGCAGAACACCATGGCTGAAACTGGTGCTGGCCTTTTTTTAAAAAAAAAAAAAGAAAAAACATTCACAGTTGATTTCAACATATAACACTGATATCCTTTATCACAAGATTATAATGTCTCAATTCTTCAAAAAGAATGTTAATATTTTGTATATTGTATATTTTGTACACTGTTACAAAAGCATGGTGTTAATTTATATTAGCCTCACAGCTTCTGTGCAAAACTACTGAAGCCAACTTCTCATTTCTTTGCTGATTGACAACATTTGGTGCATTGAGAAACTGTATAAATGTGATTGCTATGTGAAAGTAAATACAATCACAGATAAATTGATGTCAGTGCTGAATCTTTAACTAAAACCTCTTACAAAAGTTCTGCTGAGTTTTCTCCACCTCATTTCTTGTCCTCTTCTACCCCATGTGGTTGTTCCGCCTTCTTTACCACCTGCAGAAGCTCTGAACACCCTCCCACGAGAAAAAAACCCCCATAAAAGTAGCCCCATGTCCCAGGAGTCCTCTGCTGCCACACCAAACAGTTTCAGATACACCATGCTGTTGCAAATGTCTCTGCTGATTCCAATTCAGCCTTGAAATGACACTGCATATTTATTGCCACTTCCATCATAAAAACACGTCCCATCTACTCCAGCATTTTTCCAGACTGTTGTCTGATGCAATACATGTTGCAGCAGCTAAATCTATCTGCTGGAGAGACACCTGCTGGAACAAATAGACTGAAGAGAATAGAATACTGAATATTACAGCCATGATGTGGTTTTAAATTCCAGCTGAAATCAGCTCACTGCTGAAGGTGAGCAGTAGCAGTGATAAAGAGTGTTCTTCATGGTGAGTGCTGAGACTCTACTGCTCCATTCAAATCAGCAGAACATTAGTACGGGCTAAACACACACCACACTGCATTTCCAATATGATGTCACAGGTATTCTTTAGAGATTTCGCAACCTATGTGCAAAACTGAATCTTTGTTTTATCAAGGGTTCTTACCTTAAGAGCTGAATTTATTCATTTAAAAGGCGTTTGGACACTTGAGTGTGATATACCTCACCATATAACCATACAAAACACTAAAGAAACGAACACAAACCATAAAATATAATGACTATAAATATAAAGTCATATATATATATATATATATATATATATATATATATATATATATATATGAATGATGCAGAAAAATAGCTTTGATACAGTCACTGAAGTGTGTGGTGATGCTCTGTTTGCTCTGGTGTTACTAGATTTGCCTTCAGTGTTGAGGCTTAATTTGGTTAATCACTCTGTGTGTCTGTTAAGGTAGGTTTCTTAAAATATTTAAACACTGTGTTTCGCTCCAGACATCTGTTGACCCTATGAAGGTTCTGCTTCCTCTCCAGCTGCTGTCAGATGTGTTTCTAATGCTATTTGTTCACACACTTTGCATGTCAAACATATCTATAGAACTGAACCATATGATAACACTGAATTCTGGCCTTGTTTTGCAGCACTCTGGCCACGCATATAATATATAAATCAATGTATTTGTCAGGCATTCCAGCATCTGTCAGACACGATTTTCACATTCACTGGCATTACTTTAGTTTCATAATTCATGAACAATAATAGCAAGATTTTCAACTGAGAGTCATTATTAAATAAGATTTTTGTTTGTTTACCTCTGTCTGTTTCTGTAACTGGTTAACAAATCATAACATTTTCAATAAGTGTATTAGTCACCCTTATTTTGGTCATTATTTCTTCACTTGTTTATTTATTTTTACTATGTAATTGTGTAAATGTGGTTCGAAATGTACACACTTATCATGGACATATATGTCATTTGAATACTTGGCCTTCAGATGCTTTTTAACCCATATTAAGTATTTTACTTGTCTTTAATTTTTGAGAACCTTGGGTGCATTTAATACCAACCTCTCATGCTTGGGGACAAAATGGATTAAATACATGTGAATAAGTCGATGTGCCTGGACCCTGCATTACCTGTTTCATAGGCCTCAGTTTGTGCAGATTGGAACCAACCAGTCTGATCTTCAGATCTGTAGTACTGGCGCACCTCTCTCTGTACTGTACTCTGTTCCTTCCTTTTCACCCTGTCAGGTCAGACCTCTGTCATCTTCAGAAATGTTCTGATGACTCTGCAGTGGTTGGATGCATCAGGGATGGACAGGAAGACCAATACAGAGACCTAGTAGGCAGCTTTGTGGAGTGTTGTGGGTTATTGTTTTTTAATATATCACTTATTTCTCACACTGGAGAGACTATGTTTCTCGGCTGGCCTGGGAACGCCTTGGGGTTCCCCCAGAAGAGCTGGATCAAGTGGCTGGGGAGAGGGAAGTCTGGGTCTCTCTGCTTACGCTGCTGCCCCCGCGACCCGACCCCAGATAAGCAGCAGAAAATGGATGGATGGATGGATGGATGGATGGACTTATTTATTCTGTTCTTAATAAGGCTTGAGTACTCTATCCATCCATCCATTAATCCATCCATCCATTAATCCATCCATCAAAAATACCAACATCAGTGTCACTTTCTACAGTCAAGCAAGTTTGACATCAACATGGGCCGAGAATCCACACCTTCAAGGTTTGCAGCTGACCATGTGGTAGCAGAAATCAGAGAAGTAGAATTATGTTTTGGTTGGTCTCCCTGTGTGCATTACATAATGTATGTCTGAGTACAGGGTCACACAGTTACAAACAGTGGCACAATCCTGTAACAATAAATTATTAAATAATTCTGTCTGTTTTATGGTAGAATGTATCATGTTAAAACTAAATTATTAATAACTTGTACAATACAAAAATGTTTTGTGTGTCACCATCACAATTTTTGCAAGAATAGTTGTATTATTGTATAATATATAACATATTAAAACAGTATGTACAGTAAATACACAGTAAGGAGGTGCTTTGTGCAAATGAGTTCCTGGCCTTGTGAAAAAAGAGATTTCCATCCAAATGCAAATTATCTCCTTGACGCATGCAGTCCAATCTATTCTTATTCTAGCAGAAATTAGCCAGGCCTGAGGCAAAACACTGAAACTCATTTGAACATCTGAGTGCCACTCAAGCATTAAACCATTTTACTTTGTTAATCAAATCGTTTCCAGATGCTTGTCTGAATTAATGACAATTATCAGGACTACTTCATTTATAGCTTAGAATATGACTTAAACTGATAAATAAACATTACAAGAAACGAGTATTTCAGCATTTATCCATTTAAGATGTATTGGATTTTTTAACCGTATACAGGCATTTGCCAATGTTAGTCATCCATGAAAACAGTTTCATGCTATTAATCTTGAAAGCAGTTGGGTTTCTGTAAAATAACAAAAACATATAAACAACCATTTTAATTCTTCAACATCATTCATAGATGCTTGTTAAAAAAAAAAAATGTAATCTGACCGCATCATAAAACCTCAAAAGTTGATCTGCATTTACATTTATCTATGTACTTCATACAATTCACTTTTACAAAAAAGTACACATCTAAACATATCAATCCAGAATGCTGAACAGATCCATAATACAATGCTTTACCCCAGCGTTAATAAATACAAGTGTGGCCTAAGCAGAAACATGATCTGTAAGTGCATTAGTACAGTTAGTTCAGTCTGAATGGGCTTGCATCTACATATTTTAGTTTTTAAAGGCAAAAGTAATAATACACTTTGTTGAAGGACCATTCTGGACCACAAGTAGCATTTAATATCTAATAATAACTGTTAATATTGGTCTGATGTATCCAATAAATACAAAATGTATGACAATTTATTGAATTTCTCCTGCTTTATTATGTTCTTCATTGACTTGCTTATGTGCCATTACTGGTGTTGACTTGCTGCATGATCCACAGTTAAGCTTCCTGACATTCTCTTTTAGAATTTGCTGAAAGAAGCCAGACTTCTTAGGCCTATCAATAATGACAAAGGACAAAAAAGGCCTGAAACCATGATACTGACACCCCATGCTTAACATTTGGGACTGATGTCATGAGATAATGCTATGAGGCTGTGTGAAAATATAAAAAGTTATATTTAACATAAAATATAAAATGTTTATACCACTTTTTATGGAGTGGCCCTCTTGGGGAGCAGTATTTCAACGACAAACAGGAAGAGACTAAACAAACTCATTCTCACTTTCTGTCCTGGGAAGCCCCTTAGACCCAGTGCAGGCATCCATGCTGGAGAATGACTCCCACAACATGCATGAGACTGTAGAAACTTTATTTGTTGCCTCACTGAATTATCTTATAGATAAATCTTATTTACAAAAAACAACCACTACGGCACCTTTAGGGCTCCATAGTTGTCAAATTATTTAAAAACAAAGTGATTTTCTTTGGCCAATAAGTGTGGGCATGCTTGTAGAAAAAAATATGGAACAATTATATTTAGAATAAACACAAATACATTTAAATAGACTAGTAGCTAGCACTTGTTGGGAATTTTCAGTATTTTTATTGTTAATTCAAGGTCACATTAATACTCCTGAGCCAGACGAAATGTCATTTCACAATTCTGTTCTCTTGTGTGCTGAAAAAGTGCCAACCAAAACGTTTAAATGTTAAATTGTGAAAGAGTTTCTGTTAGACCAGTTATTGATTCATCAGCTACATGTCTCTGCTTGCTGGAATTGACTCAAGTTAGCTGACCATTTGGTGTATTGTTCATGTTAAAAATATGATTCAATGCATTTCAACTGTATACAGCAGTATTCCTGCTCCTCATGGCCTGTGTCCTTGCAAAAATCCAGCTGAAGACCAGCTGGTTTCAGATTATATAAACTGGTCCTAAATGGTCAAGGTGACTGAAAAGCTGGTCATCCATTTAAAAACATATCCCATGCCAGTAAAACAACTGGTTAAGATGGTTAACCAGTTTAGTTCTTCACCAACTAAGTTTGTATGAGTTTGTTGGACCAGCATGTATACCAGTTTATATCCTAAAGGACAATAAAAAGACTGGAACCATGATACTAATCCACTGGAAGATGTAGAGAACTCAATATTCTATTTTGTTCCTGTAGAAACTTAATTAGTTACCTCAATGTATCATCTTATGGCCAAATCTTGCTAAAAGTAAATAGGACTATTTTGAAGCAAAAATGAATTTAGTGTGGCCGAGCTTGTACCAGAACAGGACCAAGCAAGCCTGAAACCACGATACTGACACCCCCATGCTTAACAGTTGGGACTATGTGACAATTTATTGGGGCTGTGAATAAATATACTGAGAATAGGAAATAAAAACACTGAGTGTGTGGGAGAATATATGGAGAACACAGACTATTATTTATTGGGGCTCATCATGCTGGTCTAGAGGTGGTCAAGCTTTGTAGGCACCAGTGTTTAGAAGAAACCTGCATGTTTGTGGTTAATGTTAATGCGGCTTTGCCACTTAATTCCACAAACAACGGGTTTTTCCTGTAGGCTCTGAAAATCTGTCCTCCGCAGCAAAACCCGAACAACTTCATTTTTCCTCTGAATGAACACCCGGAACTGACTGGGCTCTGGCTCCTGCACTGAAGTTAAATGAGTGAGCCGAGAAAAGGGATTCACTGGACTCGTAAACAAAACAGGTAAGAGTTTAGTGTTTTGTATCAGTCGTGTGGGTTGTTTTCCCTTCGCTGAGGGGCTGTATGGGGTTTACAAACACCTCGGAGTCGTTGATTCCCCCCGAACAGCTGTTTTGGGAAGTCCAGGTCCCGAAATCCATCCCAGGATTTTGTTCCAACTGCATGATTCACTCCGATGCAGCAAGGCCGCCCACGCAGTTGGAACGAAATCCTGGGGGTGGAGTATTTAATTTCTGGACCTGGATTATATTTTCTAGCAAACAGCGCCTTAAACACTATGGTATTCTTGTAATTCTTGCAGATTTACTTTAAAACCACTAAAATCAGCATACAAACACATAGTGTGGACAGTGAGGATGTGACTTCAGTACATTCATTATTTACTGTGTTTCTCTCCCACATTCATAATACTAATGTAAAGAATTCACTTAAATGTGAATTAAGGTCCAAACCAAACGTGTATTTAGATTTTCAGTGTTTTAAACCACAGTATTGTTCAGTATAGTTCACAGTTAGTCCACATGGCTGGGGCAGGTGAGGTTCAGGTGGACATGGGCTCTGATTGGGAGGGTTGGTTAAAAAGGGCCCTTTATTTTCACTTAATCAATGATCCACTATGATAAAGCTTTTACCTCTGACCAGGTGTGATTAAAGCACCCTTTTATTTTATTCACAATCTGTAAACTCATATGCTTTCTTATTGCTTCCTTTTCAATTCTGAACTGGGGTCATAACTGGAGTCATAAGTGTTTTTAGTAATTGCACTGTTACTGATAACTTCTTCTGCACACCTAGTGATTATGCCATTTGACCAGCATGACTAGTGTCACGAAGATATTTGACCAGAATGACCGGCTTGAATAAGCCAGTCGACTAGCATGACCTGCATCACCAAGCTGGACAACCAGTTTGACCAGCATGACGATGCCAAATGCAACATACACCATGCTGGTCAAGAGTTGGTTAACCAGCTTGCTTATGGGCATAGGAAGTGTTTTTGCTTGGATGACCAGTTTTTCAACTACCCTGACCATCATACCAGCATACACCATCTTAAAACAGCTACCAGCCAAACCTGGTCTTGAACTGCATTTTTTTAGCAGTGATATGTTGGACTAGCTTATGGTCAATAAGCTTCCCAGCCAACATGCTTTTACGTGGGTTTCACATGGATGAAACCTGGGCTAGGTGGGTTCCAGGTGGATATAGGCTCTGAATGGGATTAGGGTTGATGAGTAAGGCTACTGATTACTTTCACATTCCAGTATGATAAAGTTTTTTTTTCTGATAGGTGTGATAAAAGCACATTTATCACATCTATAAGTCAAACCTCAAGTGCACTGTTACTAATAACTTTTTAAGAAATACCTGCACACATTCTCCTTCAAGCAGTTATCTAATCAGACAATCATGTGCCAGCACTGCGTAAAACCATGTAAATATAGACAGGCAGCTGCAGGTATTGTTCAATTCGACCATCAGAATGCCAGGCGGCTGGTTTGAGTACTTCTAGAACTTCTGATCTCCTTGGATTTTCAGCACAAAGGTCTCTAGTGTTACTCAGAGGGGGGCAAAGAAGGAAACGTGTCCACAGAGTGCAGTTCTTTTGTTGGTCAACAGAGAATGGTCAGACTGGTTGGTGCTGAGAGAAAGGCTACAGTAACTCAAATACAATAGTGTAGAGCAGAAAAGCATATCAAAATGAACACAACAACCAACCTTGAGCCACAGAAAGCTGAGGCTGCAGTGTACACATATTCACCAACATTGGACAGTAGAGGACACAAAATGTAGCCCAGTCTGATGAATAGAGATTTCTGCTGAAGAACACAGATTGTAGGGTCACAGTATGGCACCAGCGGCATGAATTTCTGGTCTGGGGGATGTTTCCTTGGTACATATAAGCCACATTAATACCAATCATTTCTTAAATGTCATAGACTATTTCAATGTTTTTGCTGACCCTGTGCATATGACCACATGACTACAGTGGGTTCCTTGGTCTAAAAAAGCTGTAGCTGCAAGCTTATATAATGCAAGAAACAACAGTCCCTGCTGACGAAACCCAGGTCCAACTATAAACACTGCAGATATGTAACATTTAATTGCTAAAACTAGAAAATGCTATGACTTATTTTAGTAAGGACTGGGTGATATGGACAAAAAATCATATCCCGATATTTTTTAACTGTAATAGTGGTATAGGATTATATGATGTAAAAATCGTCTTAATTAGATTTTACATTGAACTCCTTTAAACCCTAAAAACTGAAATAGGATTTGTTACTGTTATTTGAGTGAAATATAGCTGAAAAAAAGGATTATTTTTCTTACAGTTATACTTAGAAATAAAGCATTAGCATTTGAATAAAATACAAACCCATTTAAATAATGTACATTACTACATGCATCTGAGTAAATGGAGATATGTACTGCTTATGTTTGCCAGTTTGACCTTACTAACACACACAAAAAAACACACGCTTACACCACCTTGTGTTGAAAAGCTAAAATGTGTTTCTATTGCAAAACAGTGCTGACCTCTCTCTTTCTCTCATAGGTGTATTTGAAATGGAAAGCCAGAAGAAGCTGATTGAACGGCTTCGGGCTACATTCCAGTCGGGTGTGACAATTCCTCACCATTTCCGTCTGACCCAGCTGGAGGCTCTGCTCTCTCTGCTGGAGGACAATGAGACACAAATTTTGGAGGCATTGCACAAAGATTTAGCCAAGGTACACATGAGAGACTTTCTTCCTTTGATTTTTTTAATGATTTTTGCACTTGTCAGGTACCAAAAATATTACATTTTGCAATAAATTCACATTACTGTTTTCCAACTTTTTTCACAATCATGTTTTTTGTAGCTTACATAACGTTTTCTAATAGTATGTATTTTAATTATAATTAATTAAAAATGGTTTTCCATTGTATGTTCTCTATAGTAAACACCAACCTTTAAATTGCCCAATTTGCTATAAGGGGGGAAATATTTTTTTAAAACAGTCTTTGGGTTTTTATGCTTTAATGCTGTTTTACCTGTAAATAATGTTTAAACCGATACTGGTTATTGGTTGTTGATGTTGAAAAGGTAGGATCATCACTGTGTTCTGGCCCATAACCTTACATTTTTCTCGCTTCTGAAGCCCAAGTTTGAGGCTGTGCTGTCCGAAATCGACATAGTGGTCAATGATCTTTGCTATGCCATCAGCAACCTACACAGCTGGATGCAGCCCACCTATGTGGAGAAGAATTTGGTAAGATTCCTGAAATAATTATTATGCAGGAGTTCATCATCAAAATAAGTATGACATGATATTACTGTGTTCAGATATGTAATTAGCACTGGGTGATATGGTAAAAAAATAAAATAAATAATGATACACAATTTATTTCATATTTTGACTGGCAATTTATTGTGTGGTGATGTTTATTCAAAATTTGCTGCACTGCATCCAATTAAATTGAACTAATTACTTTGTAATGAAAATATGGATGATCTCTACAACATACTTACATAAATGTTGTGTATCGATTCAATAAAAAGGACATATTGCCCATTTCTAATATAAACAGTAAACAAGCATCAACATGAATAATTATTATTAATTATTTACTTAAATCCATTGTTTACTTAGTCCACAAGATGGCACTAGTTTATTAGATTGAACTAATGTTTTTTCTCTCTCCTACTTTCTTTCACTGCTTTACAGGCAACAAAGCTGGATGACTGTTTTGTCCGCAGAGAGCCATTAGGGGTGGTTTTAATAATTGGAGCATGGAACTATCCTCTCCAGCTCATTCTGTCTCCACTCATTGGTGCTATTGCTGCAGGTGGGCAAAGTCTAATGCACTTCAAAAATTGGAAACTGTGTGAAACTTTAAAATGTGTCACTGATATGCCCAACACACTCATTTCATATAAACCACTGTCAGAAATCAGGGCATGCACTGGAAACATTCTGTTGGAGAAATAAAACTGTAGTTGAAGCTAACCTTAGAGCAAAAATAAAATATCAAAAATGAAAAAGACCAAGTCTCTTGGTCCTGTAATATCAGAATGGTGAATGTGATGTCGAGTAATCATACAGTAGGTTTGATTGTCAGGTGTTGGAAGCACTGCTTTGAGATTTTGGTTCATGCTGATATGATGGCAACATACAATTCCAGTAGATTTTTCTTTCTACAGTTCTAAAAGTGAGACAACTTTTGCTTTGTAATATGGAGTATTGTCATCTGTAGCTGTTGGAAGATGGATAAATGGTACCCATGCAGGGATGCACATGGTCATTCAAACGATTATTGAGTCTCAAAGTATGCTTAGAGAACATTAACCCCCCAGTACACCACCTCCACCTGCCTGGACTGTTCACACAAGAGGGTTGGGTTCATGGATTTATGCTGCTGGGGACAAATTCTGTTCCTCAGAAAAGACCAGGCAATGTACAGTTTTGGTGAGCTGGTAGCCATGTTCTTACACCAGTCTGAGTAAACTCTAGAGATTGTTTTAAGGAGATCAGAAATGTTGAAATACTCAAACCAGCCCATTTGGCAGAGTGATGCCATTTTCATAATCTTTAAGATAAGACACATTTTTTGCTTTATCTGATGTTTGTTATGACCATTGCCTAAAGTTGCTGAACTGTGTCTGCATGCTTTTATGCATTTCACTTATGCTACCTGGCTTGCTGATGAGATAATTCATATGTGTTCATGTCGACTCTGTCCAGCTAATTCAAAGCACATAACACTAAACACATTTGACTAATTTTCTGTGTCCTTCTGTAGGAAATTGTGCCATTCTGAAGCCGTCAGAGATCAGCACAGCCACTGAAAAACTTCTTGCGGACCTCATACCCAAATATCTGTCTCAGGTAATGCCTTAATAAAGCCATCTTAAAGCAGTGTTTGTGAATTTGTTTGTTTGTTTGGGGGTGGGGGGGTGTTAGGCTGGACAAAAGCTTAACACCCCAAGACCACCAAGTTTTACAAAATGTTCCTGGAGAAATATTTTAGGGTTAGATGTTTGGAGGAGTAAAGGAACACTGTACCAACCTTTAAGCGTGGTGGTGGTAGCATCATTTGCTGCCACTGGAACATTACACAAAGTGGACTCAGTTTGGTTTTCTAATAGGACAGTGACCATGTATGTATGATTACAACCGTGTGTCCAAACCCAGTGTTGCCATGACATGAGTGTTTGTAATACAGGTTCTTTAGACCTTTAAAAATGTAAGTAGTTTTTGACATAGACATTTTAACTGTGGCAGCCAATCAGAACAGTGGACAGAAAAACAGTCTGTCTTGTTATGAGGGATAAAGATATGTTAGAAAATGTCAGTGTAAAAAGTTAGTTGGTACTGTTTTGATACATAAACCTACATAAACCTACACAAATGTCATAAATGGGCTCTTACAACTTGTTTTGTTTTCAATAGCCATTACATTTTTCAAGTAATATTGATATAATATTATCATTCTCTCATTGTTGGGTATATTTTACAGACTTTTACTGTTTTCTGCTTGAACCTTGCCTCTTTACTGTGTGGGAATACAGGAATGTTTTGCAGTGATTTGTGGAGGTGCAGAGGAAACTAAGCTGCTTTTGGAGAACAGATTTGATCATATCTTCTACACAGGTATGCACCCCCAGCTGGGTACATTAGCCACCTTGTCTGAAACCATTTCTGACATAAGAGTATTCACATTATTAAACTACTAGTTGTAGACAGACATAATAACAGACATAATCCTATAAATAAGGCTGTAGCTGAACAGCAAGTTAGACTGGTCATGTAACATGGACCACCTGTACAGAAAGGGACAGAGCAGGCTGTACTTTCTGAGGAGGTTACGAGTAACGTGCAACCCACAACACGACCACCACAACACAACTGGACTTAACAATTGCTGCAATAAACTGCAATAAACAATTTAAAAGTGCAATAATAATGTGCAATACCCTCCTCCTCCTACAGGACCCTTTTTTTCATGCACTATTTATCTATATTGTTTATTGTAATATAGTCTCTCTATTATATATTCTTTATATTTATATAGTGTGTTTCTTTACCTCCCAAGGGATCAACAAACTTCTATCTAATCTAAAAATCTAATTAATACTCTATACAAAACACAAGTTCAAATTTAAATGGAAATAAATAATTAAGTTTCATGGCCAGGTGTGGCTGTTCCATCATTAACAAATTAAAAACATAATTGGTCTGGATTTGATTTCAAGTGCTGAATATGCATTTGGTAGTTGGAAGTTTAATCCGAAAGCTACTTTAAAGGTATACAAAACTATCAGAAAAACATTTGGAGTGGCCAAATCAACAGTTTGAAGAAGGAATGCACTATTAAGCTCATTAACCCCCAAAAACGTGCAAGACCACAGAAGTTACCATACAGTAAAATTTTACAGCTAGAATAATTTTCTTTGTGAAAACAAGCCCTTCCCAGGAACACTCACGACCACACTTTATTATTGTCAAGGGCTTCAATCTTGAATCTTTAAGATGTGAACCACTGGTAACACTCAGGTATAGAAATGCAAGATTAGACTGATCTTGAGATAAGATAAGGAAAGATTCATCATCCTAAGCATACCACATCATCCGTCAAACATGGTGGTGGTGCCCAGTGATTGTCAAAAGTACTACTGTTTTTAACAAACCAATAAAAATACTGTTAGATGTTCATCCAAAACTTTATAATAGTCAGAACAAATTCTTTGCCAATTTCTCTAATCACATTAAATGTCATTATAAAGTAATCACACCTTCCAAATCCTTCACCAGGTTCACAAGCAGTTGCCCGAAGCATCCTCCAGGCAGCCGCAGTGCACTTGACCCCAGTCACTTTGGAGCTGGGGGGGAAGTGTCCGTGTCTCATTTACGGCCGATTAGACATCAAGGCCGCAGCCAGGAGACTGGTGTGGGCAAAATTCTTCAATGCAGGTCAAAGCTGCGTGGCCCCAGACTACGTCTTGTGCACAACTGAGATGCGGGATGCTCTCCTGCCTGCAATCACAGAGGCTCTGGAGGGGTTCTATGGTACTCAGATTCAGCAAAGCGAAGACTATGGCCGCATTGTAACGGACAGACACTGGAACAGACTGATGGAGCATCTGGGCAAGTCAGAGGGGAAAGTGGCTATAGGAGGAGAGGGAACTAAAGAGGACAGGTACATTGGTGAGTAGACATGTATATGATTATTACACTGATTAACCATAACATTGTTTCTACATTTCCCATCAAGTGTCGTAAACTCCACTTACCATAGAAGTACTTTGTAGTTCAATCATTTCAGAATGTAGTACATCTGTTTCTCTCCATACTTTGTTAGCCTGTTCTTCAGTGTTTAGAACCCCTCAGGATCACCACAGAACAGCTATTATTTGGGTGGTGGGTCATTCTCAGCACTGCAGTGACACTGACATGGTTTTGGTGGTGTTGGTGTGTGGTGCACTGGTATAAGTGGATCAGACACAACAGTGCTGCTGGGGTGTTTAAACACTGTGTAAACTCACTGTCCACTTCATTAGGCACCTTGTAGATGTATAATGATGAGAGAAACTAATTTTTGCTGCACATTTTTGTTGGTCATCCTCTAGTCTTCTAACAGTGGTCACAGGACACTAGACATTGGATGCTGTTGGCTGGGTATTTCTCGTTGATGGACTGTTCTCAGACCAGCAGTGACCCTGAGAATTTTAAAGACTCCATCAGCACTGCTGGTAGTGGTTCCATACTGGTGTGGGATATATTCTCATGGCATGGGTTGGGTCCACCTGGTCCACCTAACTTAGTTCCTGAACCCACTACAATTCCCTGCTTGGTGACCATTAACAACCCTTCATGGTCTTAATGTACCCCCACGATGATGGGAATGATGATGGTCTGTGCCATCATACTCAAAGGTTCCAGAATTGGTTGTATGACATATTCCCAGAGCGCGTGACATTGTGGATGAAGGAATGTTAAATGCCTGCACATCTTTAGAAATGATATGTTCTACTATTATGTCATGGTCTAACACACTGGCCAGTATGTTCCACCTCATAATCAATGTACATCTATCTATTCCATGAATTTTGGCACCTCAGTGTATTATGTAATTTGTAGGACAGAAAAATTGGATTACTTTCAAGGAGTTGGATACTTTTTAATTAACTAATTCTAAAAACAAACAAACAAAAAAAAACCAATAAATATTATTTTCATTTGTGGTCAAAGTAAAGATTCATTAAATAGTTTCATGAAAGAATCTTAATCAGCTGGCTTAATCAGGAATTACAGTTAATTTGTATTCTTCTCCTTTCCTCCAGCTCCAACGGTGGTTGTGGATTTGCCGGAATCAGATATTCTGATGCAGGAGGAAATATTTGGCCCTATACTGCCCATCATCACCATAGAGTCTCTGGAGCAGGGCATTAACTTCATTAACCAGAGAGAGAAGCCTCTGGCGCTTTATGCCTTTTCTGACGAGTCTCAGGTAGGAAGCCAAATAAGAACGGTGCCAGTCAGTTCAATATCTCTTTGCTGAAAGTAGGAGGTGAAATTATGATGGTGTTTCACTATTTCCTCCAGATTGTGACCACAGTGTTGGAGAGAACCAGCAGTGGAGGGTTCTGCTCTAATGATGGAATCGTTCACATGACTCTTCCTGGTTTACCTTTTGGTGGAGTGGGTGAGTGGACAACCAGTGTATTCATGGATTTGATCTGACCCTGCTCTTAAAGCATTAGTTTGTGGTGGAAATAAATAGTCCAAATGTTGTCAGTCGGCCAAGACGTGTTTGATGTCTTGGGGGAGTTAACATGTAATGGAAGTACTCAATTAGCCATAACATTAAGACCACTGGAAATTGAAGTGAATAACATTATCTGGTGACACCTCTTGAACTTGATGTGTTGAAGCAGGAGAAATGAATGAGGGAATGAAATTGCGATGTTCTACACAACTGGGACAGAACATCTCCTAAACTTCAAACAGGTATTATAGGGTGTTCAGTATACAGTGGTCAGTACCTACCAAAAGAGCTCCACACAAGGATCACTGATGTACGTGGAGGTCCAAAATCACAACTTACATGATTTAAAGGGTCTGTTATAATGTCTTTATGCTAGAGGACACCTTTAATGGTCTTGTGGGGTCCATGCTGTGACTTAGACCTGCCTAATACCTTGTATGATTTATGCTTGCTTGCCTTATTGGTTGCATGGACAGAAATTGGATATGATTTCTTCTAAAATCCAGGATATTATAAAGAGTTTATCCTGCTTTTGTTGGAGTAACTTTCTCTACTACCCAGGCATGGCTTTCTTTGGAGCATTGCTGTGAGGATTAACTAGCATTCAGCAACAAGAGCATTATGGGTGTCTGGAAGTTGGATGATGTCCACCCCACTTCATCCCCAACTCATCTTAGAAGCATCATTATTCCAGACAACACAGTTCCACTGCTACACAGCTCAGTGCTCGAGGCTTTATACCCCTCTAGCCCACACCTGGCATTAGGCATGGTGCCAAGCTGTGTGTGTGCATTTGCACATCTGTGTCAGCTATGGGTACAACTTAAAGTAATTTAAGAAAATATTTGGATACATAGTGTGGCAAGTCGAAACATGGACAATTCAGGCTTTAGTATGGTCACTACTGTTCTTGTAGCTTACTGGTGTCCATTTACAGTTCACACAATGCTAACTGGTAGGCTTTCATAGGCTTCATAGCTCCAGTGCAAAACTAAAGCCAAGCTGAGACTCAGTTAGAGGGCAGTTATATAAATCAGGTTAACAAACTGTTTCTTTAATCACGTGTCTCACTTTTAAATACAGCCCTGATGTGTTTTGTTCAGGTGCCAGTGGGATGGGCAGTTATCATGGACGCTGGAGCTTCGAGACGTTCAGTCACAGACGTGGTTGTATGCTCCGTGGATGGGTCCTGGAGCGCATTAGTGTTCTGCGCTACCCACCATACAAAGAGAGAAACCTGAGCTGGCTACGATGGGCCACCACTGCCAAAAAGAAGGCCTGGGGAGGATGTTCTCTTATGTGAAGTGTCTGGTCCTTATTTGTGTCCATGTTGAAAATGAGGCTTTCACAGCAGGAGCTGACTAGCTTGAACAATAAAGAAAAAAGAAATGCCAGACTGAAAAACAACCATAGTTGTTCAGTTGCAGTGTTTTGTTGTAGAGTAGCCACAGGATTTGAGTCTGTTCAATTAGTCAGTTGGATGATCACCACTCCATCCCCTCTCCCAATCCAAAAAGTTTGAGGTAGAGTTTTCCACTGTACAATCTCAAGGGGCTCTACACCACTCTATTCATACCCAGCAACTACCATGGTGCCACTAAGTTCATGTTTATCTGTTAAGGACTAGAAAACTGCATGTGTACATTTGAAAACCCGTGGCAGCAATGTGTGTATCAAAAAGCAGCTGAATGCATTAATTACGAGTGGTGTCTCATATAGTGTCCAAGGTTTCCTTTTTTTCACTAAATACACTACTACTCCACTAGATGGCAGACTTTAACTAGCCAGAGTTTTGCTACAATGACTGGACAGATAAAATGTTTAGTTTCTTTTATAACATCTGTTTTGTTTTGTTTTTTTGTTTTTTCAAACTTGACATGATTCTCATTTTTCAGGTATTTTGGTTGTACATGAAAATCTGTAGAGGGATGATCTTGCATTGTCATAAATTACTAGTCTTTTCTACCAAATATTAGTGTTCTTTATTTTCTGCCAGAAATATGAATAAAATGTACTGAAGACACTTTGTTGTTCCTCCATTCTTGACATATAAATACTAATATGCCCTAATAAGACAGTCTCCTCTTGAACGCAAAGTCAAATGGAAAATAATAGAACAACTGTACAGGAGATTATATAGAAATGCGTATTAGGCTTTCTGGATTTGTGTTGGTTTAAATTTACAATTTAAACAAGGGGGTTATTTGGACAAACTCAGATGAGAACCAGTAAACTATTCATGTAATTAAGTAATAAATCAAAGGGCTACTAATGATTAGGACAGTTGTGATCTTGTAGATCTACACTCTAAGCCAGTGGTTCTCAGTCCTCATTCTGGAGCGCCACTGTAGCACACCCAGTTTGTCTCTGCAAGGTCTCTGCAGTTCATTACCTGGATCAGGTGTGTAGTAATTAGGAGAGGTTCTAAATTCTCCAGGCTCAGAAAGGAGAACCACTGCTCTAAGCCAAAAATGTTCTTTAGCTCATACCAATGAGCCAATGATACCAATAGTGAAACCCTCCCACATATTGAGGAACCCTTTAACCAGGAAAAGAACCACTTAGGCATCCAAATCTACTAGTGCATCTCAAAAATTAGAATACAGTGAAAAAGGTTTTTGATAGTATAATTGAACAAGCAAATATTTTATATTCATTACATTGAAAGTGATATTTCAAGCTTTTTATTTTAAAGCTGATAGTGTGAATAGTAATCTATTCAAATTTGAAATACATTTTTTATTAAGTATTTGAGATTCAGGTATAAGCAATACTGATCAACAGTAAAACAGGCTTGAAATGTCACTTCACATGTATTGAGAAAAAATACGAGTTTTCCTTTTTGAATGAAATTGTGATCATGATAGAGCTTTTCAAAAATATTCAAATTCTTTGAGCTACACTAGTATATATAACCCTTGTCTTTTCTCTGTCTACCTTTGAAGAAACCTTTACTACCATGGAATGAGGTGAGATAGGCCAGAAATATATTCAATGCAAGGACATAAACCTGCATGGTCCTGCTGTACAAAGTCAATGTGCATTCTCACGTTACTGTGGTGGTTAAAACTCCAAATCAAACTAGTCCACCATGACCACTGACTTCTTGACTTTGACAAAAGACATCTTGGCTTTCGCTGTAGCTTTACTTGCAGGAACACTCAAAATGCATCTCATTCTTGTGTTGAATTAATTTTTGAATGCAACTTCACAAGCAATTGAGTCTGCGTTGCTTAAAGAAGTGTGTTTAAGGCCTTAGATCTGGGATGGAGGTGGAGAAGGACTGGTAACTACTAGATTAGATGGTTAAAGTCTAAATTTGCCTTATCTTTAAACATGAATCGCTGTTTACACATTAGTTTATTCCAGATTCTAATTATAACAATCAAAAGGCTTTTGTGGGACACATATGAAAGTCAGATAAAATCCCATCCAGACATTACAGAAAGTTTGGCCCAAATGTGGCCCACATCTGAAGTGCCATATTTGGCCCAATGCGTCAGCTATCTGGGATGTTCCTTCAAAATTTTACATGATGTTCTGACCTCAGGTGGTCACTTTACATACCAAGACCAGAATTGCTCAATAAGGGATTCCATGGCTATGTGAGAAATAGTACAAAGGCTCAGATTTGGATGGCCAGAGTGTCCAGTTTATTAGGAACACCTACCTTGTATTCGTCACTGGAAATTATCTACCATTTAGGTCCACTTTGTATGTGTACATTTACTTACTGTAGACCATCCATCCCTGAAAAATGTATTAACCCCCCTCACCACCAGGACTACTGCTATTCGGATGGTGGATAAGACACGTGGACTGTTCTCAGGACAGCATGTGCTGCCTGTAATAGTACACCCTCTAATTCTTCAAAAGTGGTCGGTTTCTGACTGCTAAGCTGCTCTGGGATGGATATTTTTAGATAGAGGACCATTCTGACCATGGTCAGAAACTAGCCTACTAGACAATTGAACGAAGTAGACGGTGGCTGACAGGTTGCAGAGTAATAAGTAGAAGTGTACACCTATATAGTGCACTCATATGGTAGGTGTTGCTGAAAAAAGGTAGGTGGACCTAAAGAACTGCATATGTATAAGAGCATATAAACAAGATAGAAAGAAAATCAAACCCTTCATTACAGACACTGTTTCATAGAAACACAGCACTAGATTAAGGTCCATCTCATGGTTCAGGTTTATAAGAAGACAGAGGGCTAGCCCCAGTTTGGGCTGGTTCAACAGCTGCTGCTTGGGTGGTGGGGCTGGCTGAAGCTTCTGGATCTTTTTGAACCAGCTGAGGCTCATCCTGTCCAGCCTGAGGTGGGTGGACCAGGACCTTGTCAATAATGCCAAAGTCCTGTGCTTCCATAGGGCTCATATATCTGTCTCTCTCCATCACACCCTCTGGATAAAAAACAAAACAGCTGTCAGATCACTGCAGCATTCTGAGAGTTTAAGATTTACTAAGCAGTGAATATCTACATCTCATCCCCTATATGTACAAAAGTATTGACTCCTGTTCTTCAGAAATGAAAAGTTTCTTTATCTTTGATTTGATTAACTGTCTCTAATGTCCAGGGGAGGCTTTCGAATAGATTTTGGAGCACTGCTTTGAGGAATTGCATTGTTAATGAAGTCAGAATGTTAGATGATCACAATGCCACCTTATCCCCAATTCATCCCAAAAGCACTGGATGGAACCACCATTCCAGAGAACACAGTTCCACTGCTCCACAGCTTTTGCATTTGGACATGGCACCAATTGGTTTATCTGTTCTCAATCAGAGAGTCCTCTTCTATTGGCAATACTTCTATACAGGGACTAGACAATGCATGTGTATTTGCACAAATATGTCAGCAATAGGTGCAACTTAAAGCTGAATGAATTCAATAGAAGGGGTGTCCACAAATGGTGTATGAGCTCAACCAAAAAAAATAAAAATTTCAAATGCAGTACCTATGGTCTCCAGAGGTTGGCCGGTATGTTTACAATAGATTTTGTTAATCTGTCTCTTCAGCTTTAGAATCTCCTCAGCTTGAATGGCAATGTCTGTTGCTTGACCCTAAATTGGGAATTAGAAGTATGTTAGATGCAGTAACATTAAAGCATTTGGAAAAGCCCATACAGGCACACAGTAGGGTTTGCTGTACACTTGAGTACCACATTATGTTTATTTGTAATTATCAGTTTGCATGTAAAGAGTAATTGCAGACAGTGGCTCATTTTGTGTTGTGTATAAACCCTGACCACTAGATGGCAGTGTTGTCTTCAGATCTGATTAGATCAAAAAAATTCTTTTACTCAGATGTGAGTTTTCCAAAAATCTGATTTAAAAGATTTGTTTTGTATTTTTACAGAGTTTTACCTAGTTAATACCTTGAGGCTGTGACTGAAATGAATTCCCATTTTCTTTTCAGGGCACTAACGAGTACATGTCAGCTCCAAGTTTCTCCTCCAAGTGTCTGACTCGTAAAGTGAGATTTTGAGGGCACTATAATTTCACTCAATTCACTTGTAATTTCTAGTAAACACTGTAGCTCACTCCATGAGCTGAATATGGACCAGAATGCAACTGAGGCATTACTAAACAAAACAAGTCAAATGAATGGAGAGGACAACATTTGCTCATATAGCTCACTAGCTAATCCAGTGATAGTTACAAGCCACTGGACACTGTGAAGGTCAGATGTTCTTATGTAACTGTAGTTCATGAAAGCCATGATTATGTCTATAAGCAACCATCAAGAATTATTCCATGAAAAGAATTCAATTCATCTATGTTTCTTCCCCTGCTTAGTAAACGAAATAGTCAATCCCTATATAGCACAAAACAGGGATCCATTTCAGTCACAGTATTGTGACCGAGTATTGTGTTGGAGCTGTGTTGCCCACCCTAAAACATAATCATGGCCTCACTACAAACTCATTCCCCCCATCTTACCCTGGCTCCTCCTGAAGGCTGGTGCACCATGATACGAGCATTGGGTAGTGAGTGTCTCATGCCTGCAGTGCCTGCAGCCAGTAAAAGACTGCCCATACTGGCCGCCTGCCCAACACACCATGTGGAAATCGGGTTGAGGATGTACTGCATAGTGTCATAGATTGCCAGGCCTGCTGTGACTACGCCACCTGCAGGACAATACAGAAAAAGACAGGAATTGTTTAGGCATGTTTATATACACTGTTTATGCACAGAATAATTATACTTTAGTGCACAGTGTAATTATATATCAGTGATGACTGAAATACAACAATGTTTATAATTCACAATTTGTAACAAGAAAGTTCAATCATTATTTTTTACTTTGTCCAAGCCTGTTATGCAGTATGGCAGGGTACACATATAAAGAGCTCTGTACTAGATTTAATCTAAGGCGAGATTCATCTCCCCATGTCATGACTTCAATGCTCTAAATGTATTGAATGAATGAATGAATGCTGAAATAAACTGACAACACTAGCAGTGCACCAACATTGTTGGTAAGAAGAAATTTCTTCTTAAAACCCACTCTTCTATTACTCCTAATGTAGAATGCTTTTTTGTATTTTTTTGATTAAATAATTTTATTATTTGAACTGATCATTTTACATGGAGCTTATTCTCAGCGCTCTTGCAGACTAAAAGCAGTGTGAAGTTATCATAAACACTTGCAGTTTTCACAACCATTTTAACATTCACCAGTGTTACGTTATAGGAGGAGAGCTCTGAATAATAATCTGCTTCATAAAAATATATCATGAATCTGACACAAGCTTTTGGTTTGGACTTTCCTCAAGAACATATTTAAGAACATTCTAACAAAACATTTTCACCTTTAAATATTGTTAAATTACACTCTATTTACTTTAATTTGGAACTTAAAATAAAAGAATAGTATGAGACCATTGTGAGGCTACTGTAAGGTTAAGCAACTATTTAAGAACTTCAGTTGTGTTTTTTCTAAAGAAAGTGTTTCTCATGGCTTAAGTTATGAGAAATAGCACTTTTAAGAACACTTGAGATACTTTTAAAAAAGAAGAAATTCTTCAAACTATTTCTCTTAATGTCTTTATTGGCGTTGTCTTGGTAGCGCACTGATGTCAATATTCACTCAAGCATTTTACCCAGCTTTAAACAGTTAACTGGCTCAAAAATATCTGAGAAATCTGGAAAGTCGAGATTTTTCCATTTCTCTCACCTGGACTGTTGATGTACATGTGAATGGGTTTGTTGTTGCTTTCTGACTGAAGGAAAAGAAGCTGTGCAATCACAAGACTTGCAACAGAGTCATCGATCTAAAGAAAGAGAGGGAGAGGAAGGGGGGAGAGAGAGAAAGAATGTGAATGGAAATGACTTGAATCTCAGAGGACAACGCAATCTACTCATGAGACACTTACTGGACCCATTACACAGATGATCCTCTCCCTCAGCAGCCGAGAGTAAATGTCATAGGCTCGCTCCCCTCGGCCCTGTGAAAGACGTGGTCGGAAAACAGAAGGATAGTATTTTTCCCACAGTTCAACAAACTGGCAACTACATTTCCCATAAGTGGATACTCATTAAAAACAACATGTACCATACACTGAAGCAAAAAAGTATTGCGTCAACCACAACCAGTTCTCCTACTTAGAAAGATGAGAGAGGTCTGTAAAAAAATTAAAGAACTTATTTGTAAATTAAGGTGGAAGATAAGTATTTGGTCACCCACAAACAAGCAAGATTTCCGGCTCTCACAGACCTGTAACAATTTCTTTAAGAAACTCTTCTGTCCTCCATTCGTTACCTGTATTAATGTCTGAATGAAGAATGAACGAGGCAATGTATTGTGAGATTTTAAACCAAAACCTCTTTCCATCAGTGAGAGCATTGAAGACAGAACATCCAAACACACTGCATTTCAAAGGCCTAGTCTGTCTCCCGACCTCAACCCCGTAGAAAATAATTGTGGAGGCGGTTGAAAGTCCATGTTGGCCAAAATACCAGCTAGTGTGTGCAAACCTGGTGAAGACTTACAGAAAACGTTTGACCTCTGTCATTGGCAACAAATGTTATGTTACAAAGTATAGAGTTGAACTTTTGTTATTGACCAAATACTTATTTTCCACCATAATTTACAAATATATTCTTTAAAAATCCTAAAATGAGATTTCCTGGCATTTTTTCTCATTTTGTCTCTCTAGTTGAAGTATACCTATGATGAAAATTACAGACGTCTTTCATCTTTATAAACAGGAGAACTTTGTTGCCCCTGTGTATACAAGGTCAAAGCATGATAGATCCACTCCCATGCCTCGCAGTTGTTTCACAGTAATCAGACATTCTCAACATGTGATTGAGATATGGTTCAACAGGGTTGAACCATAGTATCAATGCTTATGGTGTATTCCTGAAATTATATCACCAATAACAACTTGAAGCCTTTATTAAAGATTGGTTCGTGAATGGTCTCAGTTTTGAGAAGCTTAGAGTATTTTGGTTTGCAGTTGAACCAAGAGGGAACTGACAAGAAAATGTATTGTTTACTTTATTAAGGGGATATTTGATACAGTATCAAACTATTTACATAGTAACAAATATTTATCCCCACAAATTAGTCCATAAATTACTCTGTACAGTGTGTGCCATATGGATGTATTTTTTCTAAAACAGGAGAAAATTCTCAAAAAAGAAAAACTGTTTTAACACTACCACTAGCATTTTTATACATCAATAATCAGAATCACACAATTTCTGACTTAACAATAAAAATTATTTAATAATTATACTATTACCAGTCAGTACATTACAGTCAGTAATTAAATGTATAATTATTTTCACTCTCTGATATAAATTCTACACATGACCTTGAGTAACAGTTTACACAGGCTTTTGACCACTAGGAACAGTAATGTGCACTTGAAGCCTAATATTCTAGTGCATAAACTTTTTACAACATATTAGGCTGGAAAGCTTCAGGGCTAAATTAATCTTTGCCTAACCATCAATAATTTTTGGTCACTAAATGTATTATTCCAATTATCCGTTCCACCTTAAATAGTACAGCAGCTCAATGTGCGTTCTTAGTCTAACAGCATGGTTGAACATGCTGATTCAGTCAATAGATTCATCATAAAGTGCATAAAGGATGTTGTGCACATAAGGACAGTTTGTGTTTAACCCAAATAAAAGCTATTGCTCAACTGTGAACTGCTTTTAAGTCTGGGAACACCAAGCAGTATGAAAAAGCCACTTATGCTCTCCATAAGACCATAAAAGTAGAAAATCATGAGTACATAGACAAAGTGGAAAAACAGTTAAACACCACCAGTGTCAGAAGTATGTGGCAGGGGTTAAATAGAACCACATAGTGTTGGGAACTCTCACTCCTTGAGCAACACCAGTGCAAAGCTTCAACATGAGCTTAATTCCTTCTACACTAGATTCAAAGCAAATCACAGCAAGAGAGCCACGTCCACCACTGAGTCCAACCCACCCTCCGTCTATGTAGCTTTACTCACTACCAGTGCAGAAACTCGCTACTATCCACCAAAGACTGTCTCCCACTGCACCCACCATAGACCGCCTCCCACTACCTTCTCACACTACAGCTACACCTAATTCTAAACCCAGTGCAGATGTAAATATAATGCAGACATTCGTTCTTTAGTTTGTACATACAGAGCCACTACAGTGCTATACTGTATGTATAGTGTAAACGTATACTGTATATACAGGGTATGTACAGTGTAAATGTATAGTGTATGTGTAGAAAATGAACAGTGTAAATTTACAGTGTATATATAGAGTATGTATGGTGTATGTACAGTGTAAATGTACAGTGTATGTATAGACTCTATACATACACTGTACATTTACTATAAAGTATGTACAGTGTATGTACAGTGTAAATGTGTGTAAGTTAATTAGTAAATACTGTTTTACTGGGAGGGACCTTACACCTGTGTAATGTGAGGGGACACTAAAGTGTTGAGAGCTGAGCCTTTAAGGACAGTTGTGTTGAAGTTTGCCTCCTTACCGTCTGCTCGACCACTATGGGAATGAGAGGACTTCTCCAGGCAGGACTGTGGTGGACAGAGCGGACAGTCTTCAGAGCAGAGACCCCACACTGTAACACAGTCTGCAAACACACACCACCATCCCACACTGTCACACTATGTCTTGACTATAATGACTATAATCTGACAAACCTCCTGCTTGTTCACTTTACTTACTCGTAATAACATGACGGTTATGAAGCGCAGTCCACTCGACCCGGCTCTTCTTCTTCACAGGGTCAGTACTCGGCGCAGGGCTCAATGCCGCCCCTACCGGTGGAAAGAGAGATGACTGACTTCGCTCCGTTTCCTCTGACACACGGTGGGTCCGTTTCAACTCTGCTGTAATGCACCCTGTCGACTTGCCCTAGAGACATATTTAAAGCTCTGTTCTATTGAGGGAACGATTTGTGGAGACAATAGTAGATGGAGGGTAGGTTTATTAATTGATCAATATTACACTCTCAAAATAAATAGTTTGAGGGGATAAAAATCCATTATTTTATTTCTTTTATTTATTCTTTACTTTTTTCACACATTTCATGTTGCTTTCTGATATGACTAGAATGATATTGATTGGTAAGTTGACTCACATTTTGCATCATCTCGATTCAGTGATTGAGGCTTTTATTTTTAGGACAGCATAGTTCGGCTGTTATGGTCTGATCTGCAGGAGTCACTCTTCTCACTCGTGTTTACATTCTCTGTTCTCCAAAAACTAACCACATCTCTCAACCTTTCCCGAGTCAGTGGTGACATTACTTCAGTACACCTGAGTATTAGAACAGATGTGTGGGGGTCCAGTGTCCCCTAACTATGTATAAGTAGCTGACCAGAGGAGGGGAGCCTTGTGAGCCTAGTGTCTCCCGAGATTTCTTTTATGTTTACGTTTTATGAGACAGTGACTGTGGACGGTGTCTCCTGCAGCCACTGAACTAGACTGTCTAGTGGAACATAGCGGAGTGTGCACTGTTTAGGCCACTGGAGCACGAAATGAGAGGAGCCCGCTCCTGAGAAGTGAGCAGAGGAGGCGTTAGGGAGCCTGTTTCACTCCGACTTTCTTTCCTTTCAGCTCAGTTGGGTTGGCAACCCCTGACAGAGCCCATTGCAGATAGACATGTCGAACAACAGCGCCAGCAGCCTGGTTCTCGCTCAGAAGGCTGTGAAGCAGCTGCGGCTGGAGGCGAGCGTCCGCCGGATAAAGGTAAGTTTCAGGAGAGGAGGAGGAGCGACCGCAGTAACCAGGGTTCTCATCGGTTCTGTCAAACCAGAACCCTCTTAAAGAACCTGTTCAGCTCCTCTATTATGAGCGGACACCTGTCACTCACCTCCACCTGCGCGGATAGGCCACGCCCCCCGCGCGCGTTCTAGCAGCTCGCTTTTAATGCAGTAGTTTGTTAGAAAACCCAGGTTTCACCTGGAATCCCGATACAGTCTGTCAGAGAAACCACTTTATAGTGTTTCTGCTCTTTCTCAGTTTTTATACTTTTTATACTTTTGACATTTGATGCTAATGTTGCTAACAAACAATGAAAGTCAATGGACACCAATTAGCGAAAGTCACAAAAAGCCTCGAAACTCATTAAAAATCAGAATAAAACACGTTTTTCTTGATTCTACTTCCATTTAATAGTGTATTATAAACCTGCTGCCTTCACTTTATTCTGAACAGTTGTTTCCTTGTTTATGTTTATTTGGTTTCCTTTTTAATAATCAGCCCAAAGTTATTAGAAACTGGTGGGAGTAGTGGATCTGTGGCCCTTTTTCTTGTCAGAAATGCAAAATCTGCTTGTAAGCTGTTTTTTACTTATTAAATAATAATAATAATAATAATAATGAACATAGAATCAACAAGAAACCTCAAATGACAGCAAAAAATGAATAATTTATTATAAATAAAAAATGTTCTAGTGGTCAAAAAGGTAAAAAAAAAGTTTTAAGGACAATTAAAGTCTCAGCATTTTTGCGTCTTTTGCTTTAAAGCTTACAAAAATCTAAATGTCTGAGAAATGGTTCTTTTCAGGTAGTAAGTCAGTTTTGCCAGTTGAAAGTTTTTCTCTTTTGGTTGTAGAAAACTAGAAGGAAAATGTATTTATAGGAGAATTCTTGTTCTTTCAAATTCTATGAGGCCCTGAAGGCAGCATAAACTTTTAGTTTGAACCACTGTTGTACATTTTCATTGGTTGTTACCTGCAGACATCAATTTACATTTTAATATGAAACTGTCAAGGTGTGAACACTAACTTTATATAAAAAAGTCAGAGTATCTCCTGTACAGCGTGGTTTTAGGGGGCCATAGCCCCCCCAGCCTCTGAACTCTACTTGTTGACGTTAGTGAGCTGTGGTGAAAGTGAACATGTGGCTGTGAACAGAGCAGCTCTTTGTGGATTGTAAACTGTGTGACAGTGGGGCGATTGTTGGCTTCTAAAGGCCACGTCCTAATTGATGACCATCATCCAAACACATGGTTTTGCCTGCGGGAGGGATCAGATAAATGTTTCATATAAAAGAGGGTCTATAAATAGTTGTGTTTTAAATATATAACAGTACACACAGCAATCACTGAACATCCTTCATTTACTTCATTTACATGTACGTATTTGTTGTAGGCCTACACAAAATATTTCTGTGGAGATGACATATGAGAATACACTTCCCTAAGAAAGGGGAAATCTTTTCAGTTTTAAAAAATGGAAAACATTTGCGCACCTAGTGGATTACCAAAGGTGTACTCATGAGATAAACTGCTTTAAGGTTTCCTCTCTGAGTGAAACTAGAAAATCCAGACGTAATGTGTCTGAAAAATCAGGCTTAACCTGATATTTTGTCAGACCCCTCAGGCCTGGGATGGGTACCCTGAAAAGATAATGATTCTGAAGCTGCTAGTATTCACAAACCAATGGATTGTCCTCCCTGAAACATTATTGTGTTTAGGAAAATGCTCCACTAAGACTAAAAGACTGAACATGAGAAATGTGGAAAAACCTCCCTGCAGTGAAAGTGAATTTTCTGAATCTGTAATAAAGCAAAATGTATTTATTTATTAAATAAATAAAATATTTATTTATAGCTCATCTAAGCAGCTGCTGAGCACTGCTGAGCATAACCGATGCCCACAAAGCACAAGAGACTCTAAGAAGATAGCAGTGTTTTCAGGGACACATTTTCCGAGTCTGTAATGTGATAAAGAAATGACAGCTAAAAGTGGAGGCCAAGCTGAAGCTCAAAGACCAAGAAAACTTTGAGAGAGCCCCTATCATAGGACTGCTAGACTCTGGAGTGGTGTTACACTGTTCTACTGTGCAGCAGACCTATAGATTACCAACCCATCTACAAATGCAACCCTGCTACCCCATCTCCACCCTGTTTCCACTCTGTCTCCACCTTATCTCCAGTCACACATCAGATCACCATGCACACCACATCCACATTCCCGGAAATGAGTTTTGCCAGGTTGGAATTTCTGGTGGTGCAGCAATCTTCATGACTTCTTGCGTCCTTAGCACAAAATTCTGCACTAGCAAGTTTTCAAAGGAAGATTTAAATAAGCTCTTTCCTTTTGGAGTCCTGTGGACCAATACAGTTAAAATAGTATGTTTTGGCTGCTGTGAGCAAACTTATAATTAAAGATAAATGAATGCAGAATTTCATGAAAAGTTCACCTTCTTAACTGTTGGAGAAGAACAGAAGAACAGTTGAATTGACATCTCACCATGTGTGAAATAGCTGCAGATGAAAAGAGGAGGAGCTTCTATAGTAGGATAATGATCTGAAGCACACCTCAACATCCAGTGGACCCCAAAGGAGAAAGCTAAGGGTTCTGCCATGACTCTCACTGTCCTCCAAACCTAAACATCATCAAATATCTGTGAACAGACCTGAAAAGAGCAGGGCAGAAAGACCAGCCAAGAATTTTACAGCACTATAAACCTATCAGAGAAAGAATGGTTGAAATTCCCCCAACAAGAGCTGAAAGACTCTGAAAGACAAGCTGTAATACTTAACAAAAGGGGTGATATAAGTACTGTCCATGTAGGTCCTTTTCCTTTTTAATTTTGATACTGAGAAGCTGGAGAAAAATAATGGTTAAATATTAAAGAAAGTATTTTATGTCTTTTGGAAATCGGGACATCCTGTACTTGCTTAGTTATGCACAATTATTTTGAAATGTTGTTCCTCTATAAATAAAATTGCATCTAAAACAATTTCTGCTCCTCATTTTATCTCTTTTGATTAGGTGTCCCAGGCTGCAGCTGACTTGAAGGCATTTTGCTTACAAAATGCCCATAAGGACCCACTGCTTGTGGGGGTCCCATCCAGTGATAATCCTTTCCGCCCACCCAAATCATGCGAACTCTTCTGAGGTAATAATAATCAGCCATAGGATAGGATATGATAGAACTTTACTGATCCCTTGGGAGGGTTCCCTCAGGGAAATTAAGGTCCCAGAAGCAGCATCAGTACAGTACAGAAAGAGAAGTTATAATAATTTAGTAAAGAAAAACACTATATAAATATAAAGAATATATAATATAGAGACTATATTACAATATACAATATAGACAAATAGTACACGAAAAAAGAGTCCTGTAGGAGGAAGAGGGTACTGCACATTATTATTGCACTTTTAAACTGTTTATTGCACCAGGTTATGTTGTGGTGGTTGGGTTGCGGGTTGCGGGTTAATTGGTTGGTTCCTACTTGTTCCCATCCTCAGTCCTCCTGTTACCACTCCTCCCCCCAGAGAGGAGTTGTACAGTCTGAGTTTTTAGGTCTATTGGTCCTTCACTTGGGAAGGAGCAATCTGTCACTGAACAAGCTCCTCTGGTGGCTGATGACAGTGTGTAGAGGGTGACTGGCATTGTCCATAATGTCCAGTAGTTTTTTCAGAGTCCTCTTCTCTGCCACTGACACCAAAGAGTCCAGCTGTGTGCCAACCGCAGAGTCGGCCCACCTGATCAATTTGTCCAGCCTGTCCTTCTTGGATATGCTGCTCCCCCAGCAGACCACAGTGTAGAACAGTGTAGAACCCATGGGTGTCAACTTGACAACAGATGTGTTAGTCCAGTACTCCACTCTCACAATGAGGAAACTTCAGACAGTAGATTTTACAGTTAGTGGTGTGTGTGTGCGTAAACATCAGCCGGTAACACACTCTTAGCTCAGAGTGGAGCAGTAAGTAGGTGGAGAGTCATTTGGTTATGTGTGGGTTTTACTGTTTGTGTACAAACTCTGTCCTGTTGCTCATTATGGGAGATTAGGATAAGACTCAGTAAGTGGAAGCATTATTGTACTGTACTTTACTTACTGTATTTGTGATTCTTTGAAAATTAGCCATTATTAATCACTTAACCAGTGTTTCTATTTACCAGGTTCTTATTTGGACTATCCATTCCACCTTAAATAACACAGCAGCTGCCTTAAATGCCCAGGAACTGCTGCCCCATTTAAGGAATGGAAATATGTATAAGAAACTGGTTATCAGCTTTATCCTGTTGTGTTTATGTTGTATCTCTCTTTCTCTCTCTCTCTCTCTCTCTCTCTCTCTCTCTCTCTCTCTCTCTCTCTCTCTCTCTCCATTTCTCTATTTCTCACCCCCTCTAATTCCCTGTCCTCTTCCCCTCTCACTGCCTCCCTCTCTTCCCCATTTTCTCTCTCGCTCCCTCTCACCCTCCCTCCCTCTCTCCATCCCGCCACCTCCCACCCTCCCTCCCTCCTTCTCTCCATCCCTCTACCTCCCTCCCTCCTCACTCTCTTTCTCTCCATTTTCTTCCTCCTACTCTCCCTCCTTAATCTCCCTCCCCACTCCCCACCCCTCCCCCTCCTCAATCTCCCTCTTTGTATCTTTCCCTGTTTCCTTCCCTCCAATTCTCACTCTCTCCATTTCTGTCCCAACTTCTTTCCCTCCTTCCCCACTTTCTTTCCCCTTTCCCTTCCTTTCCTCCCTTGTTCTCACCCTTCTCCTCCTGCCTAATTTTGACCCCTTCCTTACATCTTTCAAATCCACTGTTACTTTTTTCCCCACGCTCTCATTCTCCCACTCTTCTTCTTTATTTCTCTGCCTCTACGTGCTTTCTCCCCCCCTTCCTTGCTCACTGTCACTTGTCCCTCATTTTCTTTCCCTTCTTCCCCTACTCCCCCTGTCCATGTTTTTCAGAAATGAAGATGCAGAAGGTTTCAGAAGTATTCCATTCTGCTCATTCTCAATGGCATCAGGTGGCGATCAACACTGGATCAACACTACCTTGACATTTACAAAGCCCTGTTGATTTTATGTGAGACTAAAGGTTTAATTTTGTTTATGTCCTATAATTTGGCTTTAAAACACTCATATCTGTCCTCATTCTTGTGTTTTTCCCTCCACTGAGCTCCACTTGTGAAGGTTATATGGCTTTTATGTACAAAAGCACCCATTGCTCATTTTTACATTTTACGATTATACCTTAGAATTAAACAGGCTATTTCTGTTACTGTGCCTTTAAGACTTAAATATGTAAACATGCTCTGTTCTGATTGGCTATCCTGTACTGTGCCTTATCCAAGCAGTCAGTGCTGAAATGCTCTCTGTAACTTCTGTAGGAATGGGTGGGGCTATACTTCTGCATGCTGATGTCTGTAATTGTAAATGTGTTGGGTTTTTAATGTCACAAAAGCAATAAGTTTAAAACCAAGTTACTGACTGTATGAACTGGGGAGTCAACAGTACCTTTTCAAGCTTTAACAATGTTTACGTGACATCGTTTTCTCAAGATAGTTTGACAGTTGAAGTTTTCCATGATATGGGTCCTTTAAGACAGAGTGTTTTTTAATGTTGTTGCAGTTACTGTAAAATCTAAGCTTGAGTGTGCCAATAACATAAGATCTCAGGCTTTTTATTCTAAACACAGAATTTTCTTACTTCTCCTGTTTTTCCCATTCTTGTATTTTCTTACCTTATTTTTCAAATTCACTAAGTTGATGGGAAATTGGCATAGGCTTTGTGTTGTTTTCCCTATCATGGAAAATTAGTGAAAAATCAAATGAATGTGATTTACCATTGACCCCAGATGCAATTGATCAGGCAAAACATGTTCTGTATCTGAAATTAGATGATTTAATTTACAGTGAGTGTGTTTACATTCACTCCGTATTAATCCGATTACGGCAGAAAATCAGATTTTGTCAGCAGTCTGATCAATGCATGTACATGCAAACCAAATCATATCAGAGTATGTAGTATAAATAAGCTGAGAAATCTGAATATGGAAGTAAAATCCATCTTTGTTTATCAGATTTCTAACTATGATGGATGATTGAGTACATGTAAACACACTAGGTGAGAGATGCTAGACGAATGATGCTAACAGACACTGGACTTAGACTCACCCCAATCTCATCTGTGATTCATTCATTAGCTTCAAAAATGAAAAAGCTTCTTAAGCTGGTTAAAAATGTTTCAGAAAAACTGAATGTATAGACTTTATTTGAACACTGAAAATTGTGACTACATTGTACAGTGTTCAACAAAATAGGATATGATTTAATGTTTTGGTTAGAATTTAATTTAAAAGGTATTTTATATGCATTTAAAGTGACATTTTAAGCCTTTTTAAATTCACTCAAACATCAAATTATTTGATTTATAGATTTTTAAGACTCGCTAGTATATTATACTATATTGTAATATTGTTGTGTTTTGAAATGGGACTGCAGGAAAGATGTCATATTGTAATCAGGTGAAATGGTTACTGAAAACTGCTGCCATATTTAAATATGCAAATTAATTTTTGATTTTTTAAAATATGAAAAATACTTGGACACTGTTTTAGGCAAGATTCATTTGTGTGCACAAAACTGATGATACTCTGGAAGCTTTGTTTGGGTTGGGAGTCATTTTGTATATTTGTATTTGTGTATTTGCAGAGTGACCATCTAAGTCCAGTGTTGGCATAAAATCTTCTGTTGTAAACTAAAGAAGCAAATCCAGATACCAAACATGTCTTGGCTGTTCAATACAGTGAAAGCTAATTTGTGTGACTAAATTGTGTGACTGCCAAACTACTCTCTCCTTTAACTTAACTGATTATTTACTGGACTTTACTTAACTTAAAAAATATATATATATCTATAATTGTTACATGTTTATATATATTTCAGATCTTCATCTTTAAAATGATATTTGATTTTGTTTGGAAAATGTTACTAAAAGGTTTGTAAGGATAAGCTCATTGCCTGTTTAATATTCAATATTGTCTAAATATGCTTTATGAGATATTCAGCAAATTGAGACAATGCTGGACTGTATTTTGTTACAAATGTCATCATTATACTGAACAAATCAGAGGAGCCAGTTGTATTATCAGTACTGACTCTTCTGTTTGGAATGTACACAGTGAAAATGTCTGATGATATTATACTATTTTAATGTTTGCATAAATCTGAATAAGGTGCCAAGCATGTGATGAAGGACAGAAATGCCAAAAGAAATGCACTCATACACTTTTCATACTCTTACATACCTGATATTTATCAAAACTTCTGAAGCTTTTCCATGACACTTTAAAGCCCTTGTCTTCTGGCCTTAAATATCAAAAATAATAAAGATCTGCCACAGATTAAGCATTTACCAGTGTTATATTCAATGGATATTTGTATATCAATGCAGTTTAATCAGTAAAATGCTCTTAAAATTGCGAGCTGTACCCCACTCAGAACTGTGCGTCAGATCACTGAATGATTGGCAGTGGTATCACCATGACTTCATGTATTCACTGGAACTAACTGAGGATGCTTCCACATTGTGTACTACACATTAATACTAGAAGGTATAGAATATACACGAATCTTAATAGTGCAGGTTTGGCAAGTTAGTGTGCAGAATACTGTCCTTTAGATACCTAGGTCAATTTTGTGAGATGTTTTTGTAGCATGATGTATGTTTTCTCAGCAAAAAATCAGAATGTTATTTATAGGAAACTGTCACACATGGCATATTATTTTCAGATCCTAGGGTTCTCAAATTTCTCTTCATTTTAAATCATGTAAAAATGAACTGAATTTAAACATTTGAAAAAATCTGACCATGTTTTGATCAAATATTTACTTGATATCCCTCCCTCTCTCTCTTCTGAGCTTGTTGCATCTTAACTTAGAACAAAATTCCCATCTTGGTGCATCCCTAATGTTTTTTGCATCAGTCACGCTCTCCAACCTTTAAATAAATATACTGTATATCCAAGCAATCAAAAGGAATTCATACTGACCCACAAAAACAAAGCTACTCAAAACTCTTGGTATATTTTACATATCCACAGATGTTCACATGTTCACATGGTCAAGCTTCACTATATTTTGTCCATATTGTTCAGAGCTACATGATCTGTGTCAAATCATATCAGTATCCTCATCAGGTTTTCTACGGTCCCTGCCTGGAGCGGTTCTTCTTGCTCTTCTCGTTCTTAAATACACTGTAAACTATTCACAGCTTGATGCCTTGATACACAACTATGTGCTGTGGATGTATGTCCAATAAAGTGAGATTATAATTACACTTTCATTTTCAGCTAATTTTTTTGACAGTATGAGAACAAGTGTTTACATGGTATCTGTTATCACTGTTCCCCAATTACCATTATCTTCCTATGAGTTTTCATAAATTTGTTTTTGAGAAAAGTCCTAACAAAGTCTAGATCAGATTCATTAAGAGGCTTTTAAAGGACAGAATTTTTCACAGCTCTGCTCTTGTGATGATGGATACCAGCGTCCTCATAAATTCCGTTGTAAGGAGAAATTCTTCTTATGCACAGTTGGTGAATAAAGACACTAAATGGTGAACAGGGGTTTCAGATAAGCTAGTACGTCTCATTCTGAGGTGATATTCAGTTTTGTCTAGATAGCAACCAAAAGTAATAGGACTAGGACCTTGTAGTCATTCTGTAGGTTTTCAAAGTACTAAAGGTAAAACACCCTGGTAAAATAAATAAATACAAAATGTACCAACTCAAGCTGGTCATGCTTGTTGACCAGTATAGGTCTTAACCAGTATAAGGTATAATTTGTTTGTGTTTGATGGTTTATCTGGTCTACCACCATGAACAAACTATACAAATTGTCTGATTTGAATTGATCAACCTAACGGAGCTAAACAAAAGCTGGTGGACCAGTATGACCAGCATGACCAAGCTTGTCAATAAGCTTTATCAAGCTTGACCCTGCTGATTGAACAGCATGACAATGTTGTTGCAACAAAACCAATGTGACCACACTTGTGGACCCTAATGAATAGCATAACTAAGCTTGACCAATTTGATTGATCAGCACAACCATGTTAACCAGCCAGACCATCATAACCACACATTAACAACATCAAACTCAACTTTCACTATGATGGTCAACAGCTGGTTTTCAACTATCAAAGACCAGTGAAAGGTGCAATCGGGACAGAGGCTGCGATTCATCAGCACTGAGTCTGTGGTTTTTCAGGTCTCAGTCTGCGGTTCATCAGCACTGAGTCTGCGGTTCTTCAGGTCTGAGTCTGCGGTCCATCAGCACTGAGTCTGCGGCCCATCAGCAATGAGTCTGCAGTTCTTAAGGTCTGAGTCTGCAGTTCATTAGGTCTAAGTCTGTGGTTCATCAGATCTGAGTCTGCGGTTCATCAGCACTGAGTCTGTGGTTCTTCAGGTCTGAGTCTGTGGTTCATCAGGACTGAGTCTGTGGTTCATCAGGTCTGAGTCTGTGGTTCGGTTAATCAGGTCTGAGTCTGTGCTTCATCAGGACTGAGTCTGTGGTTCATCGGGTCTGAGTCTGTGGTTCAGTTCATTAGGACTGTGTCTGTGGTTCGGTTCATCAGGTCTGAGTCTGTGGTTCGGTTCATCAGGTCTGAGTCTTGTTCGGTTCATCAGGACGGAGTCTGTGGTTCGGTTCATCAGGTCTGAGTCTGTGGTTCAGTTCATCAGGACTGAGTCTGTGGTTCGGTTCATCAGGACTGAGTCTGTGGTTCATCAAGACTGAGTCTGTGGTTTGGTTTATCAGGTCTCAGTCTGTGGTTCGGTTCATCAGGTCTGAGTCTGCGGTCAGTTCATCAGGACTGAGTCTGTGGTTCGGTTCATCAGGACTGAGTCTGTGGTTCATCAAGACTGAGTCTGTGGTTCGGTTCATCAGGACTGAGTCTTTGGTTCGGTTCATCAGGTCTGAGTCTGTGATTCATCAGGTCTGAGTCTGTGATTCATCAGGTCTGAGCAGCAGTCGGACTGCTGCAGGCTTCGCCGCGCGAGGGCGGTAGTGAGCCTGGCCTTCCTTCCCCGCCGAGTCGGCGGCAGATCGGAGCGGATCGGATCAGATCGGATCAGATCGGAGCGGAGTGGTGGAGCGTGGTCGCGGCTGCTCTTCCCCCGAGCTTGAAGATGGCGGTGTCCGTGTTCCCCGGCGTGCGGCTTCTGTCCATTGGGGACGCGAACGGAGACATCCAGCGGCACTCGGAGCAGCAGCCTCTGCGGCTGGAGGTGAAGACGACACAGGACGCGGCCCTGATCAGCCTCTCGAACAGTGAGTGGACCGGGTCCTCGGACTGCCTTTGTGTCCGGCACGCTTGCCTGGTTAGCCGGCGGTGGCTAGGCTAGCGCGAGCGCAGCGTTTGCTCCGGCTCGGTGTGGAGATACCAGGGTTTGCGGGCGCTTAGCCGGTCCGATTGGACGGGAGCTGCGGTGGCCGGTGTCGAACCGGACCGTAAAAGGGTTAGTCAGCGCTGTTTGTCGCTCTCTTCAGCTTTAGCTCCGTTAGCTCCCCTCATTCATCGGAGTGGAGAGCGGCTCGCATCCGCAGCGCGACACGGACTCAGATCTCAGCCTGAGCCGCAGCGGCGGCGGGGCGCTCCGGACACACACCCCTGGAAAGCCCCGCCGGCCCGGCTCTGGTGCAGGCGGTACGGTAATAGCTCTGGACCGGCCGCGGCGGGGAGTCCAGTCCGGGACTTCTCTCTGGCCGCGGGAGCGCGCAGCTGCAGCGGCTCCGGATCCGTGGTTCGAACCGAAACCCGGAGCGGATCCGCGCTCCGGACCGGACTGCGCCTTTTTGCGCGATCGTAAAGTTCGCTCACTTCATGTACGCGTAAAAAGACGAAGTCGCTTTTCGGAGCCAGTCCGCCGCTCAGGGTTCCTCCTCGCTCCGGATCCGCTGCTGGAGCTCGGACGGAGCACGTTGCTGCACTTTTACTGCAGAACAGGATCTCTGAGTCGGCGAGATCCGAGTCGCTCAGCTTTGTTCTCCGGGAGACAATAGTCAGCCGAGGAGCCTCTGAAGAACAGCCTTTAGAGAAGCTCAGACTGGAGGAGGAGATGCAGCCACGCTGCTGAGCTCAGTCTGAGGGTTAGTCTGAGGACCAGGGCTGTAGTTATGAACAACTTCAGCAGCAAACGCAGCTCTGTTCATCTGTACTCCTGAAATGAAGACAGATTTCAGCAGCCTAGGGTCTCCTGAAAATACCAACATGTTTATCACATCAAACTACAACGATATCCACAAATACCCTCTCATAAATACCTTTCTCACATCAAACTACAAAAAATACCCACAAAATTAGCCGAGCGTGCTAAATGTTATATATCAAAGTAACACTGTGGTAAAATATAAACAAACAGCCAGGCCAGCTGACGCTGGGCAAGCTGGTCTAATCTGTTGACCAGTATAGCTCTTAACCAGCATAAGGTTTTGTTTGAGTTTGATGGTTCAGCTGCTCTACTAGCTTGATCAACCTGACCAAGCTGTTTGACCAGCATCACCACAATGGTGGACAAGTGTGGACATCATGACCAAGCTAGCTGACCAGAGTGATTGCGACAGTTACTTTTCAGCCAACATTATTTTTCTGTTATTCAGGGAATTACAGTGTTTGTTAGCAGCCACTTCGTTACTGTTGGTTGATATTTTTCGTTTAAGTGTGCAGAGAAATTTAGAATTTAGAGGTCACAAAACAAACAGAAAAAAGAAGAAATAACCTCGCAGCACACGACTACCAAGCGATCCACAGTGCCTGTGGTTTACTAAGAATAGTGTACACACAACTTCAGTGTGAAACCAGATTTGGTATTACAGATGAACACTGATTTGGTATCCTAGTGTGAAGCATTTACACACATTAACGAGGTGGTCAGCTAGCTTAAAATCCCCCATGTCACGTGAAACTGCATCTTGGGTAATGATTCAAGGGTATTTTAGAAGACGGTTGATCACAGCACCATGATATTTCATAAAACGCCCTATTTTATTTTTAATCTTCCCGGCACACCTTGCCTGCTCTTGCGGCACAAAAGAAAGCTGTTCTAACTTATGTTCAGCTGGTGCAGCTGACTGCAGAATAACGTTTACCAGATGGTTAACCAGTAAATTCAGCTTCATTACATTCAGGTGCTTGTCAGAATGGCCGCTTCCTTTCTTCTTCAGCTCTCCAGGCTTAGTGTGTTTAAATGTAGTAAAGGCAGAAGAAGAATTTCATGGTGTGATTATTTTTGACGTCATGTCGTATGTAGTATATGTCTTGTATGTTGCTGTTCAGCTAAAATGCATTAGGATTTTGTCCATATCGCCCAGCCCTATTGTTCTTTCATGTACATTGAATTGACCGAATGTCTAATTCTGATATGAAGGTGTAAAAATGATACTCAGAGGTGATCAAGTACATCTCTCACATGCAGGAACCAAAAAGAAGGTTGAATAGTTGAATTTGATCGAGGGTCCCGGTTTCAACCTCTTCTGTTTGGATGGTGATGGCATACATGGTCCTGCCAATAATTGGTCGAGCACTAGAACCAGCCTGTAAAAAAGGTCTCATCCTGGTTCTGTTCATCACCTTCATTGAGTCCTGCTGGATTATTATCCTTTTCAAAATTCAAAAATCCTTAACAAATTAAGACTGAAATGTCATGCACTCACACTAAGAAGTTACCTGTGTGTATGTTCCAGTGGAGTAAGTTGTGTTTGAGTTATTAAGCATGATGGCTTACTTTCAGATGTTCCACTTAAGCTTGTTGTAAAACTGCTGTGTGTAAGAAGAACTGGTGGTATTGGTGGTGCTGGTGGTTACAGCGTTCAGCAAGAATCAGATTTTAAGTCTGACACTTCTTTTCATTGTCACTTTCATTGTAGACCAACGGAAATGCTCCAGTAAGGCTTGATCCCATCTTTACATTGAGCTTGAACTTTAAGAAGGTGTTCATTAGTGCTGTGACGGTTAAGATAATGGTGAATAAGACCATTACAGTTCGTAAACACTGAAACACAGGCGCCATAAGGCAGCATGTTGAGCACAGCCACAGATCTGCAGTGCCATCCTTCTGGTGTGAGTTGAGAGCAGAGTTAGTGTGAGGCAATGAAGTCTCATATGAACAGGGGCTGAGTGGAAAAAGAAGTTCCAGTAAGTCAACCTCAAAACAACGATATTAACTTTTATGTGGAACGGAATGAAGGAAAATCATGGAGCATGAAACAGGCTGTTTCAACCACTAGTTCACACAGTCACTAATACAAATAAGCTTAATATATGATGATTGGGCTATAAATACCTTCAAGGTGTTTGATGGCATTCATAGCTTGAAGATGAAATGCTCCTCAGAATTGTCTGAAAGACAAAACTGAGCTAAGGCCTCTTGTGGACCACTTTGCTCCATATGTTGATGGTCAGCAGTTTTCTGTAGTGTGTGCTTTCAGGAGTTGTGAAGGACCTGCATTGATTTCTAGAAGCAATTCTTGCCTGAATTCAAAGCAGTTTTCATTCACAAGCCCTGAAATGCAGACAGTCTGTATCCATCCTTCTTGCCTTTCGACCACAATTCTGTAGATTGGATTTTTGACACTGTTTGTAGATCTGTTTGAACATACGCTTCATTACCTGCAAATTCATTTGCTTCTTTCACACTGTGGCCTTTGACATCCCCAAATGCAATCACCCCTTTTAGCCAACCATTAACAACTGCTTTGTGACTCATTTTCCTCACATTGAATGAGACATTCACTATACTGTACAGCCTCTTCTTAATCTATGAATAGTCACACACTCGGCAGGTATTTATAGCCAAATCTTCCTGAAGTTATTACCACCTTAAATATGCGTGGTGCTAATTTTTTGTTGTCATTAAAAGAAATGAGACCATGTCAAAATACATCACTAATGGAAACAAAGCAGTAACATTCAACACTTTCAGACTGAAATCTAAAATTCCTCTCACTGGTCTCCCTTTTCTTTTTCCTGATCTGAAAAAGGTCTGATCTGATATCTTTATCTTCTCACTGTCAGTGATCAAAACTAGATATCTGGGTGTGTCTTAATTACAGTACCGCTAGCAAGTAGGAGATGGAGTTTCTTCTATGCACAGACCCACAATCACTGGCTTTTATTCTGAAGACCTCAAACTGTAGAGGTTATATTTATTTTTTTCAGATTTACTTTTCAGTTTAGAATCCGATGAAGGAAGCCAGTAGCCTTTACATGGTAATTTCCCACTTAAATTTCCCATTTAAACTGTATCAGAGTGACCAGGAGACTCCAGATTCTTCTGAGGATGACCTGCACTTAGAAGAACAAGTCCAGGAGTCTGTCCAGGAGTCTGTCCAGGAGTCTGTCCAGGAGTCTGTCCAGGAGTCTGTCCAGGAGTCTGTCCAGGAGTCTGTCCAGGAGTCTGTCCAGGAGTCTGTCCGTTCAGCGGCCTGTCCAGGAGTCTGTCCGTTCAGCGGCCTGTCCAGGAGTCTGTCTTTGCTACTATAACAAAGTAACAGAGTTATTTATTAAGCATAAGTGTGGTAAATATAACCTGTTTTGATGATTGTTCACAATCTTAAAGCAGCTTTCATAATAATCATATCTTTGTTGCAAAGTCTTGACTACTTTTCACAAGAAGAAAACTGGTTAACAGAGAACCGACCTGGTTCTCTGTCCATGCTGCTATAAGTGATTTAACACACTATGTTATATTATTGGCTTCTCTGCAGAATAACTTTGAATGAGCCATGAAGTCCCTTCATCTCACATTCTTCTTTACTGTCCAGGATGCAGTGTGGAACTGATTCTGTATATTCTCATTCACAATCTGGCACAAATGCAGAACTGAAAGTCTCTGCAGCAGAAAAGGTTTTTGTATTTTGCAATATTTATTGCAGTCTTTTTGTTTGTTAAGTTAAAGTATGATCAGGTCAGCACTGTGGTGCCTCAACCAGTGCATGTGTCGCACAACTCCTTAAATGAGTACTCCAGTTTCCCCTCCTCTCCAAAAATATATATTTGGTAGGTGAAATGTACCCCGGTGACCCTGACCAAGAAGTAGATCTGATGGGGGTATAATCAGTGAGTGCCTTGCCATCACCAGCAGAACCTCATTTAAAGTTGGTTCTGTTTCTTCATGTCAGTAATGCCAGTAAAACTCAGTTCCTGCTATGTTTATTGGCAGATGTGGGGGTTTCAGGTCCAACAAGTCTTAATCCACCCCATGATTTTGTTTCTGATAGCCTTGGCAGCTGAGCTGCAGCAGAGCTCCCCAGGCACTTGGAACAAAATGCTGGAGTGGATTTCGACTTGATGGACCTGAAATCCCCGCCTCAGTTTATTGATATCACAGAATGTCTGGCCAGTAAAGGAATTTGGTTTCACACCGTTAAATGCACAAGTTCATAGTTGGAACATCCTGTCCATCTGGCACGCAGTCAGACCAACTTTCACAGGTGTGGGCATTCCATCCCTTGAGGTGACACCACCTCATAATCAATTTTATACATATTCATATCCTATGACTTATGGCAAAAATAATTTCAGGAGAAGCCTATTTTAAAAATACACCCAACAGACCTACTAAACCTGGCAGTTATCAGGTGTGCTTGAACAGAAGGAGCTTGAATCTGTACAGGAGTCTGGCACTCCAGGATCAGGGTTGCCAAGCCCTGTTCCAGATTTTGAAAATCGCATATCTAACAAATGTAATCGTTTTTGGTCAAAATGAAATGCGCTGACCACTGTTGGATTTTTAATACAGTCACATTTAGTGTGTTTTATTATTTTGATCTCATCTCCTACCAGAATTCTCCAGACGTTTCTGTTGCCTCAGTAGATGTGAAACATCAGTAGCATTAGCTAATCTTGATTGACACTGTGTTTTAACCCTCAGGCAGCAGAAAGGCTGCTGTAAATGCTAGAGCATTCTGCCAGCGTCCCATTATGATAATCTCTTGTAGAGGGCATTAATGTGGAATTCTGCTGGTGTGATTCTGTTAGAGGCAGTGATGGAAGATCAGTGTAGTGAGAAATGGAAATTATAACTGTGTCTGTAGTAAAGTGCTGTCTGTCCGCCTGGAAATACTTGTTTACGCCGCCTAATCCATTCTGTTGATATTTAATGTTCTGTGAGCAGTTGTCTAAACAAACTTACGTTAATTTCAGAGTTTCAATATCAATTTATTGATAATTTTAATGAATAATTATCTATTAGGGAAGCACCGAAATGAAACTTCTTAGCCAAAACAAACCACAATTAAAGACTAATAGTGAATACGGAATGCAGCTCTCTTTATTTTAGCATTAACAGATGATCATTCATTTTTTGCCACTGCATGAATGATTTGGCCGGAATCGGGGGTCACCAATGCTGCTCCTGTTTCTGGAGGTTTCAGCTCCTACTTAAATCTTAACGCACTGCATTCAGCCAATCAAGGACTTCGGAGGGCAGTGTTTAGTTTGATCTGAAGTTAAATCTAAAGCTTTCTCAATCGAAATGTGTTTTGAAAGAAAACCTAGAAACAAAACTGCAGTTATCCCAGCAGGCATCCCAACAAAAAAGCCAACAATTCTTGTACGTCATTTTTCACAATAAATTATTTGGTCCCTTCACATATTTGGCCAAATACTGAAAGTGTATTTTTTTTTTTTTTACCAACTTTTCATAAAACAGGACCTCTTTTGCTGTCCTCAGTGTCGGCTCTTCTCTTTTTCTTAGCACAGAAAGCTCATTAAACTGAATGTCAACTTTATTTAAATTGAAGAGCTTTATTTTATTTTACTTGCTATAATGCTCTAAAATCCTCTGTATAATTGCATTATTATGCCACTATTTTATCATGTCAGTGGTATCTAATGATCTTAAAATGGTCTTTAAATGACAGTAATATTTTTTTACACTAAGGCCCAGCAACTTTATGCAGCAACAAATGACAGTAACATTACTTATTTGCCCTTTGCCTGATGCTTACAGTCTAACTGAACAAACATGATCCTGATCATGTCCGCCCAAGCTTGTAACTTGAGGTCAGGGTGGCAGTATTCCACTACCAAAATCAATGATATTTGATTGTCCAGTACATTACCTGCTGTTTGGGCGGCCTAATCTCTTGGTGTTTGTGTTGCAGATGAAGAAGCGAGTGTGTTTAAATGTTCAGTGTCGCGGGAGACGGAATGCAGCCGTGTTGGAAAACAGTCCTTCATCATCACACTTGGCTGTAATAGCGTTCTCCTCCAGTTTGCCTCCCCCACAGGTAACGCTTGACCTCCTGGCCCACACACCCCACACACTCTCAACCACACTCGTTTGCGAGTCTGTTTCAATACCTAGGAATATTTTGGAGAATGAAATCATCCCCCGAAATGCTATGATTTGGTTTGTAGGCTGCGTATTGGCAATTGCGGAACATTATTATACGTTAATGCACTGGTCAACCATAGCAATAATGACCACATCCTTGTTTCTACGCTGACTGTTGAGTTTTTCATCTCCCCATATCATACATATGAGCACTTTGTAGTTCTGTAATTACAGACTGTAGTCCCTCTGTTTCTCTGTGTACTTTGTTAGCCTCCTTTCACCCTGATCTTCAACGGTCAGGATCTCACAGGACCAACACAGGGCAGGTGTTACGTGGGTTGGGTCATTCTCAGCACTGCACTCACACTGATGTGGTGGTGTGTTTCTGATCCGCTCATACCGGTGCAACACACACTAACACACCTGCAGTGTTGGTGTCGCTGCAGTGCTGAGTGAGACCAACCACACATCAGCGATGGTCCTGTGGGGTCCTGGCCTTTGAAGATCAGGTTGAAAGGAGGCAAAAACAGTATCAAGAGAAACAGATGGAGTATAGTGAGGGCAGTGAGTGTGGAAATGAGGTGGTCATAATGTTGTGGCTGATTGGTGTATATTGAGATTCTCTTATTGTTTGGATTTCCACGAATGGATGATATCGAGTCCTAACCTGCTGTTTATGCAACTGTGCAGATTTCTCCTCCTTCTACAACCTCCTGAAGAACTGCCGCGGGCACCTCAACGAACACTCAGTCTTCAGCGAGAGGACAGAGGAGTCATCGGCCGTTCAGTACTTTCAGGTGAGGATCCAGAAATGCATTCATGAATGAACACACACACACACACACACACAGTCTAGTAACCATCACATAATTCAGTGTTTTTGTAATTCCTTTCCCCAAGTGGTGGTAACACACACCGCTCTGTTCGTAGGGAGATTTCCTTTCCTGTGTAGGTGGTTTGTCATATGATTAATATGCCTTTCAGAAGGTGTGAGTCTGAGAGCATAGAATATTGATGGAGAATCCTCTCCCTCACAGAGCACAACAAAGTTCACACCAGTATTCACTCATATATAGTATACAAACAATTATTAATGGCCAATCAGAACTATACCGTGTTTCATGAGCAATGAAATCACCTTACAAATGGCAGCCATGGGGGTCCAAGCATTGTGTTGTATTATGGAGCCAGTACAGCACAAATGTCTTTTTTAACTGGCTGTATAACTAATGTGGAGATTTTTGGACATAACTAGGGTTGCTACGCTGGAGCATATTACAAGGGTTTGGTGTCTGAACTCGTAAACATCTTGCCTAATGGTTTTGCTCATTTAGATTTATTGACATGCTCATTTTTATTGTTTGTTATTTTGTTCTTTTTGTGTTTGTGGAGTATTTGGAAACACTACAAAGTCTAAAGTAAATATTTGTGACTTTTTGAAAACTACCTGCAGGATTTAACATGTCTATTAGACTGTCTGTAAGAAACCCATCTTTTTATTTATTTATTTTTTTGTATTTAATTTCTGTTTTCTTTTCCATTATGGCTTTTGGCAGTTCTATGGCTACCTCTCTCAGCAGCAGAATATGATGCAGGATTATGTTCGAACTGGAACTTATCAACGGGCCATCCTACAGAACCACACTGACTTCAAGGACAAGGTACTTACCTAACTGCCACACTTTACACTTACTCACGTTAACGGGCTCTCTGTGCTAATATACACAAATGGACAATATTAGGGTCCGTAAAAATGATTGTACTATAAGTTGATATTTATCGTGACCGGCGTTTCTGTGATTCCATTCTAAAAGGTACATTCTTAGTGTGGGCATTGTCAATGAGTTTAGCACCTTCAGAGATTCATTGCAGCTCTAATCAGTGCCATTGCCACTCCCCATTCAGATGCTCCTAAAGGTTTCATCAGCTCTGTCAGGTGTGTTATATTAAAGATGTGGGAAGAATTTAAAAAAATAAAGTGGCTCATTTATAAAAGACGACGCTGACAAAGACTAGACCAGATTTAGTAACGGTCAGTATTTAGGTAAACTGCATGATAATAGCTGCACAATAAATCATTTTAACACCAATAGTGCAATGTCATCTAGTGAAAATGATCTTTTTAATATCACAATTAGAGCTGGTTGATATTTACTGTTATAGATATAAATATCAATATAAACACACCACAAACATTTTTGTTTCAATCTTGCAGAAAACCTTTTTCTGCTCGCTTGCTCTGTTCCAACCCTTACCACCTCCTCTACTCTGCTCTCCTCCACTTGCATTCTCTCTCTCTCTCTCTCTCTCTCTCTCTCTCTCTCTCTCTCTC